>QTSX02001522.1:0-290961 GCA_014839935.2 Entomophthora muscae | reverse complement strand
GATCCCTCTCCTAGCCACGTCTGCTGTCACCATTTCACCTGGCTCCCAGGCCATCCTAGACTCCCAGATATCATATGAAATACCTGAACGGACCTTCTTGGAGTTGTACTCTCCCCCTTGTTAGGACGCAACAAAACTTACCTCTGTCCTGGGATCCTAGATGCTTCTCATAAAGACCCTGTTCAATTGTTGATAGCCAACCTGACTGCAATCCCCATGGCCGTTTCTAGGGAGCAGGTTGTTGGATATGGCAAGTTTTTGAGCGCTCCTGACGTCCTGTCTCTTCATCCCTTTGGCACATTTCAAGATTTTAACCTACCTGAGGATAAACCCCAAGTCCTATCCTTGTTCACTGCACAAGACTTTCCTCAACTGTCCCTTGTTCAACAGAAAGAGGTGTTAGATTTATAAGACCAATTTCCTGACATCTTTGCAAAGGACAGTACCAACTATGGGTTAGCCAAAGGCGTTATCCATCAGATTGACACTGGTGACGCCCCCCCTTCTGTGCTAAACCATATCAACACAGTTGTGTAAAAGACGCCCAAGTATCTAAAGAGCTCAAACAACTGTTGAATGCTGGGCTGCTGGCACCTTCCCAAAGTCTTTGGGCATCCCCGCTACTCATCTTAAAGAAGAAGGATGGGGGTCATTGTATTGTGATGGACTACTACCAATTGAACTCTCTGACCAAGAAGGACTCATACCCCTTGCTGTGTATTGATGATGCTCTCTAACGTCTTGGAGGCTCTAAGTTTTTCTCTGCAATGGATCTGGCATTTAGATACTGGAAAGTTGACCTATTGACCAAGGATTGCCAAAAAGCCGCGCTCATTACCTCTGAAGGGCTTTTTGAGCCTACTTGCATACTGCAGGGACTCTGCAATGCCCCAGCCACCTTCCACAGAGCCATGAGCTCTATCTTCTGTGACTTGAAGTTGTTGTGTGTCCTAGTATACTTGGATGATATAACAGTTTTCAGCGCTACCTTCACCAATCACCTGGCTCATCTCAAAGAGGTGTTCATAAAGATTTGAGAAGCTGGCCTTAAGCTAAAACCTTCCAAGTGCGCCTTCTTCAAAGAACAACTTAGATTCTTGGGCCATGAAGTAACCCAGACCGGAATTCTACCAATGACTAAGAAGGTTGAAGCCATTGACAAAATGCTTCTGCCCACCTACCTGCAAGAGGTACAAGTCTTTCTAGGGATGATGGGCTACTATAAACAGTTTATCCCTGAATTTGCAAATACTTGTGAACCTCTAGTCCAGCTTTTATGTAATGTCCCTTTTGAATGGATCACCATTCAGCAGCAAGCCTTGTAGACCCTTAAGCAAAAACTCAAATAGGCGCCAATCCTAGTGTATCCTGACTATGTGAAGGAGTACATCATGTACACTGATGCTAGCAATCTTGCTATTGGGGTATAAAGCCCCATAAAATGAGGGAGTACTTTAGCTAGGTAAGGTACCACTTTAGAGACTTGGAATCCTGTAAGTGCTGTCAAGATGGGATAGACCGTCATCATCCATCTAAAGACTTTGGCATGTATGTTAAATTGTCCAAAATTACTGGCAAAGTACGTAAGCACGTAGAAGACAAAGGAATAGATTGCTACGTGCTGGGTGGAGCAGGGCAACACCAGCGTGGGCCAGGAGTACGTCTCAGAGGAGTTGAGCTGCGCTGACTCCTTGTAGAAGTACTTGTTGGGCGGTTTGATGTACAGCCCATGCTGATGAGAGTGTTGGTGGCCCCCAATCCCAAAGCAGGCTGTGAGGACAGCAGAAAAGATTAAGTGGTTCATCTTCTAGTCCTGGGAAAGGACAGACAAAGCTTAGTGTCTTTAACTTTCTGTTGTGTAAAAGTTTCTTGGGTATTGATTTATGTGATACTATTGAGGGGTAATTTCACTCAACAATAGCACAAACTATTATCAAGTGATTGAGCTTTATTATATACTGTCATCATTAGTGGGGAATGAATAGTACAAAGCATTGGACAGAGGACCCCAAACACTTGATGTTGTCTGGAATTCCCTTTTGGGAGTGGGATGGGAGTGGTTTTGCAAGCAATGAATTGTTATAATTGGCATGACATGGGATTGGAGCATCTTCAGGCACAGTAATGCATTTCAATTCAGCTTTTGCAGTTGATGCATTATTTGTAATGCTGGACTGCTTGTCAACCCCCTCCCAATTTGGTAGATTCCAAATTTGGGCAGCAGTTCCCCCTTCATTTGGGTTTGGGGAAATTGCCTTTTTGGGTTTCCCCCTTTGGCAATTTCCCCATTCAGCGGGTGGGGTGGGGGACTGGCTGGCAGGAGCAAGCAGGCGGGCCTGGGCTGGCTGGTGGGTGGCAGGCGTGCGCGGGCAAGCCGCCAGGCCCGGCGTGCGGCTTGCAGACAGGGTATAAAACCTGTCCATATAATTTTTTTAAATCCTGTTGTAAAATCTTGGCTTTCCGCAGCAGTTTCCCCAATAAGGGGGAACTGCTGCCCTTTTTTTGTTTGTTATTCTGCAGTGTGCTCAGAGCAACTTCCTGAACGCCAGTGTTGTCAGGAATATTCCTGACATGGGGCTATTCTGGCCCAACTAGATGATGAGGGTGTGGATCACTCTGTAGCATATACTTCTTATGTCATCAACAAACATGAGAAGAACTATAGTGTCACAGAGAAGGAGTGTCTTGCTGTGTTGCATGCAGTCAAGCAGTTTTTTCACTACATATATGGTACCCACTTCACAGTTGTCACTGACCACACTTCTTTTAAATGGTTACAGCAGCTTAAGGAACCTGAAGAGTGCCTAGCTAGATGGACTCTACATCTGCAGAGATACAACTTCACGGTGATCCATTGCGCTGGGATTCAACATCAGAACGCTGATGGGCTCTCCAGAATGTCCATTATTGCTTTGCATCCTGCAGAGGCTGATTGGTTATATAAACTGATTGGGTACCCTTCTTCTTGGGAAAGTGAGACAGAAGAGGTACAACTGGCCTTGTCCAAGCTATCCAAAGATACCATCATACGCAACAATCAGCTCTTCAAAAAGATACGAGATCAGTATCTGCCTTATGTACAACCCAGTCTTTGCCTCTCATTGGTGTTGCAAGCTCATAAAGAGACTGGACATGGAGGCATTGCCAAGACCTTTGACTGGCTTCAAAAGAATTACTTCTGGGAGAACCTTTGCCTGCTGATCCCGGACTTTATAGCTAGCTGCCACACCTGCCAGCTGCAGAGGCCTTGAGCTGCTGCCCACAAGTTCAAATTAGTTTCCCTGCAACATGCCTTTCACACTGTCAGTATTGAAGCGGTAGGTCCTCTTCCCTGCTCACGTTCTTGGTGTTGCTTTATTCTGGTTGCTGTCAATCACTTCAGCAAGTAAGTAGAGGCTTGCCCTACAAAGGACATCACAGCTAAGACAACTGCTGCCTTCCTGTTACAAGATGTTTTCTACCGCCATGGCTGTCCTCAAGTATTGCTCTCAGATAATGGGACTAACTTTAATGCCAAACTGGTATACTCTGTTGTAGAAGCTTTGGGATCACACCAGTCCTTCTCTGCCCCCTAAAATCCTTCTACCAATGGGGCAGTTGAGCGTGCAAATTCAACACTGGTCTCTATAATGAGGAAGCTCACCTACTCTGACTCTGCCAAATGGGACTTATACTTACTGCTGCTCTCTTTGCGTACCGCCTTAGCAAACATTGTTTCACTGGATACTCCCCTTTTGCTATGCTGTATGGGCAAGAGGCTACTACCCCATTGCTACTGTGGCCCCCTGCTTACCTCTGATAGGCCATGAATCCTGACAACCACATCAAGGATCTAATCAACCACATAATTGATATATAGGCCACTGCCTACACTTCTGCATACAGAACTAAGATGTCTGAGCTTTCTCCTGATAATGCTGGACACTCCCCCTGCCTGAATTCGATGTTGGTGACCATGTACTTTACTACCAACACAGAGTAGGTGGTTGCTCACATAAGTTGAACTCTCTTTGGATTGGCCCTTTTGAAATGACCTTTAAACAAGGGTCCAAATACACTGTAAAGCTCCTCTCTAGTGGCTGTCCTTTCACTTGAGTGCACGCAAAGTTCCTTTGTAAATATCACCCCCCTAAGGCCAATCTAGGGGAGGGCAATGTTGTGAATACGCTATTCACCATGTGTCAATTTTGCCTTTGGTGGGCCATTTTGAAGACAAATCTCTTGCTTTTGCTTTTGCCTCTTGAAATGAGTTAATGACTGAATCAGAAAATACAATTGGTTGGTTTCTTGATCCTGCACAACTCACTCACCCCACTCATGCTGGTGGCAAGTGATCCTACTGTCATGGTAGTGTTTTGTGGTATTCCTAACCACTATATTTTCTATTTCCTATTCACTAATAAAAATTAAGTTCCATTCACCTTTTTGTCTTTGTGTCTTCTGTACTTCTGCGCCTCTCTCTAGCCACAACTAGTAGAGATTATTCTTCCAGGGCTACAAGGTAAACACATAGCCTTCTCTGTCATCTAATCAAGACTTAGTACAAATCCAATCCTAAGGTTAGGATTCCCTGTTGTGTATCTGTGCCGCGCCTCAGAACACAGCAGGCAGCAACCTGTGCAGTCAAGGCAGCCACTTGGGGGTCTGTCTGCGGAGGTTCTTTGGGGCTTCCTTGGCTGCAAGTAGATAGTCATAGTTACCTGATGGTGTCTCATATCTTCTGGTGTCATGGCTCATACCAGAGTCTGGCTGGACTCATGCAGGGGGGCAGGCCGGGCCAGGAAGGACAAGTACACAATAGGTGCAATTCTGACCAGATAGTTGACTGCAGTAGCTAGGGAACACCAACTCCCAGTAGGGGCACAACCTGGTTGGCCAGCCCTAATACTGTGATATAAACAAACCCTAACTTACTGAAGTCCTGGGCAAGAGGCACAGTTGGCAGGGGAGGAGTAGAAGGAATCTCAGGCATGAGGGGCAAAATTATCACTCTTGGTGGCCAGGAGGGAGCAGATACGTGAGGTTGTAAAGTGTAGTTACAAATAAATGAAAATAGAATAGTTATATTGGTGCAAAAGTAGATAGTTCTTGCAAGAAAATAATGAATCCTGAGCATAAAGTCATTTATTTTTAAGATGTCAACAGTGAGGAGGGCTTTTCCTCCTCACAACTTTTACTTACTGGTAATTTAGTGACCTTTTGTACCACCAGAGAACTGATGGCATCAATTTAAGTTGAACTTACAATTTTCACTGGAATTTGCGTACTTGGGCCAAGAGGTGGGTGCTCATTGGTTGGCATAACATGAACCTTTCTGAACTGCAGAATGCTGAGGTGCCACAGTTATTTATAGATCCTTCAAGCAATTGAGTGCCCAATTGTGTGATCAAACAAATGCGCTCCTAATGTATCATTTACCTTTAGTTGAGAGTCCCAATTTTAATAATAGAATTGTTGCCAGGGATTCAAGGCTTGTGTGCCTCTCAAATCCTGGGCCATTTGTTGGTTTAAAGGGGGGGTTTCACACTCTGTGAGATACTTGGCAAAGGTTCCCAAGCTGTGAGGTTTTTTTGCCTCTAGGCAGGCCAGCTGATTGTCCAGGGCATTCTGGGCCCTGACATCTGGTCTCTATTCACCATATTGTCAGACGGAGGCAAAGGAGTAACATTCATCTTAGGTGCAGATAATTTTCTCTACTTTGATTTGAAGCTTTGCAATGGAAACAGTTGTGGTAGCCCTCTCTTGACCAAACTCTTCTTGAAAATTGTGGAGACCTCTATCAACAAGGTCCGCTACCTGCTGTAATTGATCAAAGAAGTAGGTGCTGAACTCATTAAGTTGTTCCAAAATTTGTTCAAAGTTGGAGAGGTAAGTGTTTAGGGTGGAGTCTACTTGAGTTTACCAGGGTTTTTGTAACTAGTGAAATTCATGCAGATGCTCCCTGACATATTTAGGTATGGACAAGCTTATCTGCTCTATAAAGAAAACCAGACAATACTGAGAACCAATGAAATCACATTGGTTATCAGATACCAGAGAAAACAGGGAGTAAATCTACTATTGATAAGCATTAAACTGGTCCCAATGATTGGCTACAGAAGCTTGGAGAGACAAGATTTCTTGGACGTGAAGCCCCAGCACCATTTGGTGGTAAGCCAAGGCAGGCTGTACAAAGGACAAGAGCAGATGGTCAGCAGATCCAGCCACTTAGAGAAGATGTTGCAGGAATATGGGAGCAACAATTTAATCATAATATTCTGCTTGATTAAACTGTAGTTAAAGACAGGAGATGGCTCCCTCACAGGCTATTCCAAGGACTACCACCATGATTTGTTCCAAGTTGTGGGTACCCATAAGGTAAGCTAGCATACAAGACCATTCACTAAGTTTGAGACAGTGAGGAAAATAGGCGGGTCTGAAATGTCCTCTTCAACAGGAGGACTGGTAATTTCAGGCAATGACAGCTCCTGTAGCAGAGTAAGCAACAGGCCTGTGAACTTAGTGGCAAAAGGAATAACCAAGGTGCTTTACATCCCCTGTAGTGAGCATCATTTTTGTTGTGTTCTGAGGAACAGCAGAAATACAAAAGGAAATCCTAACCTTAGGATTGGGATCATATTAAGTCTTGGTTAGCTGGCAGGGAAGGTGAGGCAATTACCTTTTGGACCTGAATAATAAATCTCTACTAGTTGATGAGGAGCGCCTTTTGGGAAGATAAAAATATAAAGTTGATAAAGAAGAGAAGTATATTTTATTGGATAATGCTTTAGACTTATATAGATTAGGCTGTGGCAGAGATTTAGTTGGATCAAACCTAGTGGTTGGTCATGTGTGGGATAGGTTCAAGCCACTGGATACTTTGACAGTCATGTGATATTTCTTGGCTGCCATTTCTGGTATGTCAAACAGTATATTGGAAGGGCACCAAATTGGGCAATCTCTGGATGTTAAGTGAGTTGGTGGTAGCCAGAATACTTGTAAATCCAGACCTTTAACATAGTCATGGCTAGAGAGAGGCACCAAAGTATTTGAAAACACAAAGACAAATTTGAATATAACTTACTTTTTATTGAAGATAAAGAATTGGAATATATAATGTTTGGTGTTATCACAAAATAATACAAGGGCATTAGGATCACTTGCTTTAATCCTGAGTGAGTAATATAAGTTTTTAAACCAAGGAAGATGAACAGATGAATTTATATCTTTGGAAATAGACCTATTTTGAGGAGAGAATGTAAAAGCAAGGGATTTGCCCTCAAAATAACCCAACAAAGGCAAAATAAAAAAGCGTGAATATTGGCATTCAAAACAACACTGCCTTGGTGGTCCCTGGAGTGTATGACTTGTACTGGCAGGAATCCCAATAATTTGCCTTGAGGTTGTTATTTTCCTCTTGGGTCTCTGTAATACACACAAAGACGTGGTTGTGCAGGAGCTGATCCACTGAGTCAGGATAGATCTTATATTGACGCCTTCACACTTAATGGTCAATACTGAGGTTGCCCAGTCTACATGGGGGTTATTCCTTTGCAACCAGTCCAGGCCAAGTACCAGTCAAATTGGGGGAAATCAATGGTATGTCCTTGGATGGTGAAGTGAAGGTTCTCTAGCGTGATGGAAAATAGGGCAGTTTTTTGTGTCAAAGCAATGTGATGTTCATCAGCTGAAACCATGTTCTTAATCTGCAAAGGATTAGTGGTTAACTTTAACCTGTTCAAAAATTGCTATTGGCAAGGGTACAGTCTGCGCCTAAGTCCAAGAGTGCTGAGCCTGTGTAACTTTGAAAGCAGAAAGGGTAAGACATAGTTTATTGGGATGTCTAGCAACAGTGTAGAGACTGGACTCCTAAGAGGACCTGGATTATTGGTCATTGATCTATGTATTTGGGGGAGTAATCATCTTTGGGCAAGGCAGAAGATTGGCAGGGAGAGCTTGGCTTGTTTATTGCTCTCCCTGGGCTTTTCCCCTGTCCTGGTTACTTTGGGTGGTGGTGACTCTAAAGTGGGTGTGGTTGGATTGTCCATTGTTTCCTTTATTATGGCCATTAGAGCCCAAAGGTTTGTTGTTTGCACTGTTATTGTTGTTATGAAGAGGACAGCTGGAGCGTTTTGGGGGTGAGAGTCCTTAGGAATTTCTCTTTTCTAAGTTTGCACCTTATGCAGGGCATTGTACATTTTTTCTGCTTTCTCTGCTTCACAGTAGAAGCTTTGCAGATTGGTTAATTTATCCAGGTTAATGTGCCTCATTAAATTCAACTTGAGGGCATCATAGTACATGAGATATGTGACTGTGTTTTCAAGAATCATATCTGAGGGAGCTTGTAGGTGGAGTTCCTCATAGGATCAATTGAGCTTCTTTACCTTACCAGTCTGGGTCAAGTTCTTCCATTGGTGCATGATTATGAGGGCTGTGTCCTTCATTAAAAATATTGCCAGAAAGTCTTTTTTGAAAGTATCCCAATCCTTCTTGGTATGGTCCTCATGCCACCTGTTTTACCAGGTTCCTGTGTTGTGAGTAAGACAAATGAATATACTCCACAATCCAAAAATGTGTGGTACATTCCATTTGCACCAGTTTGTTTTAAGCAGACTGGATCCATGCAATGGTGTTGTTGTCATTTGCTCTCGCAAATGATTCCAGGGCAGCACTGCAAAGACAATGGGCTATGTGGGCAGGCATGACTCTCTCATCAGCAACTTGGAGTGTGGTGGTAGGGGTCTGGAGGAACCCTTGCACAGATAGGTTGTTAAAGGCAGGGACTGCTATCACCATGTTCTGATAAAGTATGTACCCCTCTGGTATTTTGGTTCCTGGTGTGAAGGGCGTCCAGTCCACAGGGAGCCTGGACATAATTCTGTTGTATAATTGTTGACTGCGGCAAGTACGGGCAACAGGAGGAACTTTGAGAAGAAAAGGTAGGATGAAGAACCTACCTGTTCTATCAATGTTGTAACTGTACTGCTTTAGCAGAGTTACACAGGTAGTAATGATTGGAAGCTAGATATATATATTTATTGGGAGATATGAATTATATAGTTCTGGTGAATTATGGATAGCAGGATCATGATTATGGCAATCACTTGGTTAGATGGTTAGGGGATGGCTTAATCCTGGTAATGAGTCAAGCACTAAATTGAGGCATCCACTGTCTGGTATCATCATCAGCTCATATTGATATTTCTGGAAATTTGAGTTGACTTCTGCATTTGGCTACGGGTCACTGGGAAGTTGGATTGCGGGTTGTGAGCCCGCTTAGTTAGAACTTTTCTGTGTTATAGTAGAAAATCAAATAGAAGGAATAGTGTGCCTCTTTAAAATCAGAAACTAGCAAAGAACCACCGCCAAACCCTTGAGAGAAATAGATGACTTAAACACTGTCATTGAAAAAAAAGGGGTCAAAGCTGGGGCTGCTCAAATAGCCCTAGAAAATCTGTATTTGCTTTATTTTTCTCCAAATAACTATGTCAAGAAAATCATGTGTTATACACTATTTAGGGATGGCAACACTTGACCCTCTAGTTGCCATTTTTTTAATTATGATGACATTGACCCTAATTCCAATGCAGGCCCTCCAACTGCTGAAAATATTCTTGCCAACAAACAGATGCCGCAAAATCCCCCCATCCCCATCCTGGACTCTCTTAAGACTTCCTCCATCCTGTCTAGAAATCTGTTTCTAGATAGCTTAATTTCCCTCAAAATAAAAAGAAAGTTTGTTCCAAAATGATGACTCATCTGGGGCTGTTTGCCCCTGTCTTCAAAATATTAGCCTCTGTGGCTGTCAAGTTTGCCATTGATTCCTTGGCTGCGCCCTGGCCTGCCATCTTCATGTTTTTGCCTTCAGATTCTTCTTCAAATTTTCCCCTGAAAATAATTTACACATTGACATTTTTCACCTCATCTTCTGTTACACTGCCACTGGTTCCAAGATGTTTAAACAGTCCTCTCAATTTGGCCTCCTTCTTGTCAAGAAGCTCACAGTTTTGTCTATTATATCATCATTGTATTTCCTTGAATCACACCTTACCATTTTTTTAACATTTCAGGGGTCAACCCCATTGTTCTAACACTATGATGTGTTATGTCTGATGTGAATGCTGTATATTTGATTCTGCTCACTCATTAAATGCTTAATTTCTGTTAATTTTGCTTAAAATATGTGCTTAATGTTATATTTTTATTATGGTGCTTTGGTTTGCTCCAATCATAATTTTATATGTCCACTCAACAGCTGTGAAAATCACAGTAAAGTTTAGAGTCTGGAAGACTAATATGTATGTTTGGTTTGATTTTATGTTTAGTTGTGTACTAGTAAATTCAAGTGCAGTGATATCTTTCATAGGAATTCATTTATTTTTAATTTCTTTACAAAAATATCACCGGTTCTTTATCCCTTGGTATCACTGAAAAACTCATACCAACTACATTTTTTCCATGCAAAACTTTAGTTTTATTTGGGCTGAATTTGGTTATCTATCTCAAAAACTCTGAAAAAGTACATGTTTTTGATAACCCTCATTCTTTATAATTAAAATACAAAATTGTATTCATTTCTGAATCATTTTTAAAAATTAAATAAAAAGTTAAAGAAGGCAAGGTAAGTATATGTACTCTTTTACAAGGTTAAATGCACTTTTATATAGGAGATTATAATAGATTGTATTATTTTTTAATAAGTTAAAAATAAAAGTAAAGTTATGGGAAAGATTTCAAATAATTATTATATCAACAGAGTAAATATGTAGGTTGTGTATAATTCTATGGGTATTTAATTAAAATTTTAGGCCATACAGATAACCAATGTACCGTCAAGTGAGAGAGTTTGCCTATCTGCTTGGCGGGGGTGGGTGGTTTTCTTGAATATATTAGATACAAAGTCTCCCATGCAGTGAGATATTTTGGAAGGGGAGATACATCGTAGTAACTGCTTGAATTTAGAACCATGGTTACGACTTAAGATGAAGCAGAGAGATGCAACAAACACAGGCAAATAAGTTTTATCAATCCGTGCAAACTGAGTAATCTGGCCAGTTTGAGGAGAGCCCAAGTCTGGCTTGAACTCCATCAGTGTTTTGTTGTGCATGTTAGTAAGGAGGTAGGCAGTTTTGGTTTTTTTCCAGGTGAAGCAGTGAAGAGAATTGGCAATAAGTACTAGTGTAGCATCAAACATATTGGCGGTTTTGTACTTGAGGTTGCCTTGGAAGTAATCACGACCAAATATGATGCCATCGTCTGAGTAATCTCGAGGGTTGATCTTCACAATGAGCTCATTATTATGAGTTGTAAGAAGGACAGACTTCCGCTGGGTGTGGCAAGTGAAATGTGTGCTTCTGTTGGAAATGGAATAAGTTGAGGCATTGCGGGTTTGCTGGATGGAGTAAGTGATCATTTTTTGAGGTAAAATGATAAACAGAGTATTTATGCTGCATTGGCAGCTTGAATTTTTCTATGATGTTGTGTTGCATCTGCTATGCTGTAGAATGGCCTCAAGTCAAGCTCTTCTCCTCAAGTGGATTTAATCCAAGAATTCTATGCCTGATCCTGACACAAGCTTAAACTGGGGTACTTTAAGACTTGCCACTTCAAAGTGAGCTGTATTATCTGGTCTCAAGCTACATATTACTGGTTAGATGTATTTTACCTCAGATTTTGACTCTTTGCTGGATGGTTTAGGCTTGTTTGGCATTGATTTAAGTGAGATTGTCTTTAAACTTTATTGTGACAAACTAATGAAACACAAATAAATAGGATCCACGTGGATCTAAGCCACATTATTAAAGAGAAACTAGTAAATGTTTAAATCATTGCTAATTCGAATGAGGGTCCAATTTCCATCTTCGAATTCAGAACAATTTACTGTTGGCATGTGGCTCCAAACCGACTATCAAACAAATTACACTAATAATTGATGTCCAGTCAGCTCCATGAATGAATCCATCTACACTCTTGTATCCAATGGGGGATTAGGATATGTAATTATCCACCTTACACCATTTTTCCGGTGGGGCAAGCATGGGATGACTTTTGAAAAGATGGCGAATCAACTTGAAAATGCAAATCCATTTTACTGCCACATTAAACATATCCCCAAAAGCCCGAGGCCATTGATTCTGATGCCCCCGAAGCCATAATTTTAATTATCCTATAAAATTTCAGGATAAATATTGTTTTAGATTCTTCCATTTTAATAATAAAAACAATCGCTAGAATAAAATAATTCTGGCAATTATACGCTATCTAAACTTGTGATTGTGTGCTGTGAAGAATAAAATCTATTTTAAATAATGCGGGATTATCACGCCTGCATACATGACTTGCAAGCCGGATTGCAAGTTTCTACCTAAAATTAAAATAAAGTATATAATCGATTTAATATTTAATTATAAATTTTGAAATTAATTTTAAAATTAAGAATTAATCTTGCACTAATCTCAACAAGTCTCGAAAAATCATCAAACAATCGAGTAGCTAACTTATTAGAACTGTAGCATTTCAGAGTACCATTTGATACACATTTCTTTGCCAGCAGGGGTTCTAAAATATTATTCCTAATCATATTTTTTAATCTTTTTTAGTGTAAATAAAAATCATATAACGATATTTTTTATTTACTATTGCTAAATAACCTTATTTATATGACATAATTCATAACCGTCAGAAAACTGGGGAGCAATATGCTATCTTCTATCTGCAAGAGCCAAGCCCCCATTTTAAATATTAAGGAGCCTTAGGAGACCCTTTGAGGGGATGGAGGCATTGGTCCTTCAATACTTATATTTCAGGTAAGTTTGACCAGTGTTGAGTTTATACTTCTGGGAAGTATAATAAACAAAATAGAGGGAAGATTTAAGAAGAGAATGATACTTAATTGAATATGAATATATAATAATATATAGTATCATGACAAGCCACATGTTGTCCATGTACGTCATGACAGTCATAGGGCTTATCTGAGTAATGTTCCTCTTGAGTAACGAGGCTTAATCAAGTTGTGTTCCATTTAGGACCTGGATTGAGTGATCCCTGTCATAGATGGCTGACTGATAATGGTACCACCAGTTTATTGACTGGACAGTGAACCATTTGGTGAGCTGTTTGGTGATTTACTTGGGGCGTTAATTCCCCAAGAAGGAGTAATCAAAGATGTTGTTACATCTTCCCCTGGGGTGCTGGAGGGCGGAGTCTTGGGATTTTTCTTGAGAGTATCTGGTTTGCAGGCTTGGTACTGATCCAATTTGGTGTTGGGCACAGGGAGCCTTGAATTCCGTTGGGCTGTTCTTGCCTTACTCAAGCGGAGTCGGTCGTGGTGCATACGTTTCAATTCAGTTTGCGCTCCAATTCCTTTGATCATGCAGGTATTGTTGGGTTTAACTTCCATGACAATAACTGGTCCACATAGTCCTGGGTCCAGTTTGTGTTGATTGTGATTGATGACCCAGATCTTGTCCCTGACTTGGAACCTTTCTTGTTGTAATGGGATTGATTCCCGCTGGACCCTTTGGTGTTCCATCCTCTCTTGGTCTTTTCTGGTGTGTAGTACCTTAGGATCATTACTGTCTGATATCTTCTTTGGAAGTGGCAGTCATGGTCCGGTGGTTGTACTGACAAGTGAGGGTTTCTGACCATAGAAAAGTTCATAGGGGCTTTTACCCGTATTGCAGTTGACTCGTGTTCTGCAGACCATAAGGGTGGTTGTTAGCATATCAACCTGGGCTTTTGGATTGTTAGCAGATAACTTACTGAGGGCTTCCACTAGAGAGCCGTTTAGTTGTTCTAAGTGTCCATTTGCTTGTGGGTGATATGGTCTGGCTATGACGTTTTTTATTCCGTTCTTGGCAAGGTAGATATTGGTGTCAATAGCTTTAAGTTCAGTGCCTCCATCTGTGATCAGGAGGTCAGGTTTCCCAAACTTTGCTATGATCTCTTTGCCAATGAATTGTCTCACGTTATTGCCTTTGTGCTCTTTTGTAGTTTGCGCTACAGGCCATCTGGTTGCATAGTCAATAGCTGTTATGGTGTACTTCCTGCCTTTGCTTTCACCGGGCATAGGTCCCACAATATCCAACAACCATACCTTGAAGAGTTGTGTGATGGATACAGGTACTACTGACTTGGGTGGCGCTTTGGTTTGGGTGTACTTCTCACAGAATTTGCATTGTTCCAGTACCTCTTGGATATCATCTAGAATGTTGGGCCACAAGTAGCAAGTCTTGAGATATTCATGCAAGTTTCTGCTATGGGTGTGTCCCAAGTCTCTGTGATATCAGAGGATTGTTTCAACAAGTGTGGTGTGGCGGGCAGATACCAAAAGAACAAAGCTGAGCTACTCCTGCTTTGCCCTATTACGGCATCCCGCCTAGGTACACGTCCAGGTATCCTAATTGAGTCACATTTTTTGTTTATTTAAATAAGTAGCCTTTTAAAACTATTTTTTAAACTATAGTTGGTAAAAGGAAAGATGTGTCTGGCAGCCTGCTGGTATGTATTTCTAGCCTATAGCTGGTAAAAGGAAAGATGTGTCTGGCAGCCTTCTGGTATGTATTTCTAGCCTATATCTGGTAAAAGGAAAGATGTGCAGTCTGGCTGCCAAAAGAGCAAAGCTGTGCTATGTTCAGCTTAACTCTTTTACGCCAGCCTGCTGGTACAGTAGTTTTTAAAGCTATGGCAACAAGTGAAAATTCTTCAGATTTAAACAAAATGATTTCAGATTTAAACAAAATCCAAGTTGCGCAAGATTCAGGATTCAATTAATTTAAATATCTTTGGTTAATAAATGAACTGTCAAACCAAAAACAAAATTTCACTAATCCATCATACAAAATTATATCAAACATCAAGCGGTGTAGTTCAAACCACAAACAAAATGAACTGACACAACAAGTGAAAAAGATGGATGCTGTTCCAGAGTATATTATAATCCAATCAGGATTCATATGAGGCACCAACAGAAGGACTAAAGTGAAACAAAACTTGAGCAATCTAGAAGCGAGATTACACAAGCACAAAACAAAATGAACTCACACAAGATGTGTAGTATGAGTAGCCTAAAATAGAAAACTATCAATTTAACAGCCAATCAACAGCTATCTAATTTAGGACCAGAGGCATTTTATCCATTTTCATGGCTTCAGATTTGTATGAAAAGGTTTTGAGAACCTTCCAAATATGGACTTGAGATTACAATAAAAATAAATCATTAAATTTTAAAATTTCTACTTTTAGTGATTTTATCCTAGGTTTTTTTACAATGGTTTTTACAAGCAATATCTTCAACTGCGCCAGCAACCAAGCCAGCTGCAATGGAGGCAAGGCTCAGAACGTGGTGGCACCTGTTTACACCTAAGCCTATTGGGGTGGGTAACAAGGAAGCTGACCTGTATCTGACCACCGACCCCTATGGCTTTGACTTGTTTGAGAGTCACTTAGTGTCTAGCTCTGCCCCTGCTCCCGTACCCACCCCCGCACAAGCTGCCCATCAACCAACCAATCAGGATGGCAACCTCAATCCAGAACAAATTGCTGCCACCACCCAACCTGCCCCCCTACAGCCAATCAGGCTTCAGCTCTCCCAGCCCAGCGCCCCAAGCAACAAATCATCACTGCCCAAATTCTTCAGGAAATTGTGGCACTGAATCTACAGGGTCTGTCCTGGGAACAGATTGCCACCCAGTTGAAATTTACCTGAGCCACCATAATGCAGGAGTTCAACAACCTAATGAATAAGGAAAATCTGATTGGGACGGCCAAGAAGCCAAAGAAGGCCACAGAGTCCCAGATAACCGAGGCCTAACCAATAATGCTTGACCTCCTCCAGCAGGACCCCAAGCTTCCCTTGACCCAGGTCTGGAAGCAACTTGCACACCATGGCATTTAGGTATCTGAGCGCATGGTGCAGCTCTGGGTGCACGGAAAGGTGGCTTCAATTAGGGTTCTTACAAATTTTGCCGGCAACCAATGGGATGGCGCTGAGGATTCCCCATATGACACCACAATCAAATCAACCCTGGTTAGATGCTTGACAAGTCTAACAGATGACATTGTGTTTGTCTTGTACTACAATTTATCAATTGCATTTGACAATTTTGGTGAGCAAGGAAAAGCCGCCACCAAGAATGGAAGGAAGAAGGTCAAGAAGGGGACGTTCATTGGTGCATTTCTGGCTGTTTCAGCCAAGGGTTTTTTCTACTATTAGAAAAACCCTGATTTCATCAATGGGTACTCATACGGCCACATCCTCAGTGGATTGCTCAACTCCTGGGATGGCTCAAATTCCAAATACCGGGTTTTCTTGAGCCACCAGATGAAGGGAAGCTCCACCGCCCTTGAGGCCATCCAGGGACGTGGGCACCAGGCCTCAGTCTACCCTGCCAATCATGCAGATGTCCATCTGGCTGATGTTGTCTTCTTCAACATTGGAGATACACTACGGGAGTGCCGCCCTCAGGCTTTCAATGACCTTTATCTTGGGGTCCTTGACCACAATTTTCTCTTTGGTCACCAGATGGTGGCTGACTTGTTTGCGCAAATGGTTTTCCATGTGAACATGGGCAACCAATCACACAAGGATAAGCGCCTCCCACCCCGTGCCACAGCCACCTACCAGCCCATCCCACCAATGACTGATGAGGAGTACAATGAGCAGTATATGGCGGCCATCACACGCAATCCTCCTGCCTCCCCCTGCCACCAACACCCCCCGCCCGCAAACCCAACCCATCTAATCCCAGACCCCCCAGGCCAGCACCGCCTCTACATCCTCCTTCCTGTGCCATTCTGCCTACTAGGCATCACTCTTCCCTGCCTCAATAAACCCCTGGTCCCAGAAAATTTCTATTTATATTATCTTTAATTTGAATTTCAATTACTTGTGTTCTCTTTGTTTATAGTTAGTTTTATTCTTTATGTTCAGCTTATTTCTATAAAATCATATATTTACTATGTTGTGTATCTAGATACTGAACACAGTTATTTTTAGCCCCCAACCATAGCCCCTTGTGAAAACATTAACAACAATTTGGTGATCAGCTAAATTTAAATTAGAAAATTATAGTGTTAACTGTTTTTAGATAAAGTTGTTACTGATCCAAATTCAAAACCTTAATTATAAACTTTAAGCCAATCAGGAGCCAAGTGATGAAGTGATTGTTGTGACATAAAGGGTCATTCAATAATTCTTTGATGCATGTGCACTAATTAATATGATTGGCTGGATGTTTTGCCATTGTACGACATTGCCGCTGTGGCAAGTTGTTGGTGGACTAGTGCTCAATCAGCTGCTGGGTTAGCACTAGTCCACCAACAACTTGCCACAGCAGCAATGGCGTACAATGGCAAAACATCCAGCCAATTATATTAATTAGCGCACATGCATCAAAGAATTATTGAATGAAACTTTATGTCACAACAATCACTTTATCACTTGGCTCTTGATTGGCTTAAAGTTTATCATTAAGGTTTCAAATTTGAATCAGTAACAACTTTATCTAAAAACAGTTAACACTATAATTTTCTAATTTAAATTTAGCTGATCACCAAATTGTTGTTAATATTTTCACAAGGGGCTATGTTGAGCGCCAAAAATAATATGGTGATCAAGGAAACAATACCAACACAAAGCAAACAACACACATATTGAGATGAGCGTAAAACATATACACAATGGGTAAAAAGATGGGATAATGTAGTAGATGGGAAAACAAAAAGGAATAAACAAAGAGGCAATAGTATCAAAATTATACAGAATTTATTGGGGCAAAAGCTATAAAAACATATGGAAAGGTTAGTAAAAAATCAAATGAGAGAACTCAAAAAGCTTCTAAAGGACCTTGACTTGGCAATCGCCAAAATCAAAGACATTGACCGCAAGGTCAAAGCAAAGGTGAAGTCTGCCGTCCTTATAGGCAAGAAACTTGACAGGGGACATCCAAGGCATTATTGACCAAAATGCCTGACACATCAGAAACAACAATTGAGCGCTTACTTAATATCCAGAAAACAGTAGTCAAGGGGCTCCAGTTCAAGGCCTACAATCTTTCTGCACCGTCTGCCTGGGTTGATGACCCAGAGATGTATGCACATCTCAAGCCAGCAAAGTGCGCCAGGGCAGAGGACACCAAATTTGCAGTGCAATTGATTGCGCCAAGAATGGTCAAGCCGGCTGAAGCCACTGGCAAAGAAGAAACACAAGAAGGTAACCTAAAAAATAAAATTAATAAATTTTAAAATACTTACCTTTTTTTCTTAGAAAACGTAGACAGTGAACTCTGCCGGGTCCTGGTCCCTTTTGTCCCAGCCACCTTTTATGCTAATTATGCCACTCACGTGGCTAAGCAGCTCTATCTGTCCCGCCCTGTTGTGCGGGAGCTTGAAGACAGAATTCACGGGTCCTTCCCAATGACAAGGGACACACTAGACGGGCTGACACATGCCAAGGGGGCATCCAAGTGGGCAGTTACTGCCTACAAGGATGCCCAACTGGTCCGCCTGGACCTGGTATCCCTCAGTGGAGTTTACTGTGTAAACTCCATTGAGCTTGTTTGGGACGTCCTGGTGACACTCCCATTCAAGAATGTACCAGAGATGGGCCAGGCTCATGCAGCTGCTTGCTTCTGCTTCCCGGTGGAGCACACCCTGTCTTACCTGCTTGAGAACTTTGAGCGCACAGTGAGCAAATAGGCTGTTGCAGACACAACATCTGTAAAGAAGACCAAGATCCTCCTGGCAGACTTCAGGATGGCCTGGAGTGCCAACAAGACGGGGGTCCCAGCAGCTATGGAGCTCACATTTGCTAAGACAAAGCACAACAAGAATATCAGCACAGTCTATAATAAATTGTGTGAGTTAACGGAAGCCTTTTCAGGGCAAAGGCTTCATCTGGTTGTTTACCTGGGGTTCTTATTCTTCTTTGGGATGGGCGCGTCTGTTAAGGACCTGGACAGGGTCTTTCTGGGGATTGACAAGGCCTGGCTCACACTCAACGGGAAGAAGGTCCCCCCTGGATACAACTCAGTTGATCATGTGATCCAGGACGCCCCAGTCCTGGCAGGCATCTTCAGGTTTGCAGCCCCGCCTGAAAAGCTGCTGCTTCACTCCCATCTGACCCTACTGCCTTTCACCAGCAGGAGGGAGTATTTCAATACAGGTGTATCCACCGTCCACGGTGTGGCGGTGGAGGTTGTGCGCCACCTCCATTGTGGGGTGGGTACATAATGCCAAACTCACTACAGGTGTTTGTAATAAATTCTCTTCTAAAAAAACATCTTTATACTCTACAATATTTTTATTATAATTAATTTTTCAAATAATATTTTAGCAAACAAGATTTGCAAAATATATTGCAGAAATGGGTTTCATAAAAGTAAGAAAATTATATGTTAATAAAATAAATTATAACTTGTACATTTTACGTTTAATTTTTTTAAAATTAATTTTTACATTTATTTGACCAAAGTGACTTAAATATTTTTGCGTAATCCAATACTGAGCGTTTGGGATTGCCTCAGATGGCATAATAAAATAATATACAATAAAATAAATAAATTACTTACATCTATTGATGGATCTTCTGAATGTGATTGAGGGCGTGGAAACATCTAAATATAAAATGATAATTAATAAATGTTGAATAATAAATTAGAGAATATAAAAAAGTTGGACACACTAAGCCTTTAATTGATTGGCTGTTTGGCTAGGCACGCGGGGATGAACAAATTAGCGTGGCCATAGAATTTGGCCACAGTCTCAGCTGGGAGGGTATGGATCCCAGCCTGCAGCAAATCAAACAGGTCCTCAGTCCCAGTTGGGGTTCCTTGCTTGACAACTTGCTTGAGCCACCCAAAGACTTCCTCAATGGGATTTAGGAAGGGCAAATAGGCAGGGAGGAAGAGAAGGTGCATATTTGCTGTGTCCAATTGCTGGGGGCCAACTGCAATGCTTGTGTCAATCATTGGGAATTCCTCGAGAATGTCAGCCACCTTGTGGAGACCAACATTGTCCAACACAATTACGTTGGTGAAGCCCAGGCTTGTGCGCCTCAGGTGCTCCTGGACCAATCAGAGAAATGATAGGAAGGTCCGGCTATTGTGGGAGCCTAGTATCATTTGGCAGAGCTTGACCCCCTTTGGACCGAGGAGAGCCACTATTGAATAGGCTGTGGCGCGGACTGCAGCACGCCAAGCCACCCCGTCATTGGAGCCTCTGGGGACATACCCATACTCATTGCGCATTGACAAGGCAAATGCTGATTTGTCAATATAATAGAATTTTACTGTCTCCTTGGCTTTGAGGGCAGTGTATGCATCAGCGTAATTTTTCTGGGTCTCAATATTGGCTGGGCTGTTCCAATTGTATGGGGATACCCCAAGTTTTTTCCAGGAAAATCATATTCCCTTCACCAGATGGTAGTAAAAGGAAATCAAGGCCTTCACCCCAAAAGTGGACTTGACCATGGCCTGTATATTTGCCAGTTCAAGATGGCAGCCCTGGGTGATCTACTGGCGGATTGCCCATTTGTTCTCCTTGGTGAGCATGGTTGACACGCGCAAGGATTTCTCTGCGGCAAGTACAAAACCAGTATTAATGAATTTATGGAAGGTCTTGCTGGCGTACTTGGGATCCACTCCAACAATGGCTGCAGCTGCCTTGTAGTCACCCAATTCCCGCATTAACTTAAGCAGGATGATGTGTTTGATGTCAGGGATGCGCTTCTGGGCAGGATTTTTGGCAGTAGGGGTCAACTCATTGGGATTGTGCACAACACAGGGCATGGGCACCTTGTTGTAGAAGGCTGCAACCTTTTTGATCACTAGCTGTCCCTCATTGGTTTGGTAGAACTGGGGCTCCTTGTCATCCTTCTGATTGCCATCACTGACATAGGGCTCATAGCTAGTATCAAGTACAGGCTTCACCTTCTCCATAATGGCTGACGGGACCAACTCTTGCTGGTACACAATGTCAAACACATATGAAGTAAGTTCTACCTCCTTGTTTCTAACCATTTTGGTAGTGGTGACCTTGGTTGGCTTCCGGATCAGCTTTGGGACCCAAGGGTTTATGCTCTGCACCCTAGCAGCTTGTGCTCCTTGAACTGCCTGTGTCAGTACAGCGTCACTATGGAACTCTCCTCTCCCGCCTCCCTCCTGAGTAGGTACTTGTGTTGTACTAAGTCTATTCTTTGACCTGCAGGGGCGACCACAACTGCGGCGCACAACGGGTGCAATGGTAGTCTTTTGTTGTGTTCCTTCCATTTTAAAATTTAATAAATATTAAATAAAACTTAATGAAGCTACTACCTATTTTTAATTTTTGCTTTTATCTGTTTATAGACATTCAATTAATATTTTTTCCCACCCAATATCCCAATTATAGATTTTTTATTTCTTAGTTAGTTGTTTTTGGTTTTACAACGCCCATTTTAGAATACTTGAAAAAATCCACCCATTTTCCTAGATTTTACTGCCAAATTCAAACACCCAACACAATATTTTTAAAATTTATGTTTCAGATCTCATGTCTTATTTTAGATACCTTGGTATCATTCATGATTACAATCCATTGCACACATTGCGTGAGTGATTTTGTTTACATTGTGAGTTGCTATTATGTTTTGTTTTTGGATTGAGTTTTGACACACCTTGCTTGGGTGTATTTTGTCACCAATTCACATAGTAAATATATGTACACCAAAAGTCAACTCACACCATTTTGTTTGCAAATCAATGTATTTTGGATTATATTTTGAATGGTTTTTCTTTGCGTGTGAGCCTTTTGTTGCTGTGTTGACCCATTTTGCCCATTAACGCCAATAAACCCTGTTAACAGAGTATATATTTTAACCTGAGAGTTGGATTTTGTCTAAATCTGATATCATTTTGTTTAAATATGAAGAATTTTTGCTTGTTGCCTTAGCTTTTAAAACTACTGTACATGTTTCTAGTCTGTAGCTGTTAAAAAGTGTTTAATTATGGCTGCCTTCTGGCATGCCTTTCTATTCTATAGCTGGTAAAAGAAAAGATGTGCAGGCAGGCTGCCAAAAGAGCAAAGCTGTGCTACTCTCAGCCTCACTTTTTTATGGCAGCCCATTGGTATGTGTTTCCAGTTATAGCTGGTAAATACTATGATCAAAGAGGGGTTTGAAGTTATATTTTTTGGAGCTCAAATTATTTTTGCTTTTTAATGATCTTTATCACAAATCTTTTTAGTGAAACCCCAGGGGTGATGGAAGCCTACTAGTATGCGTTCCTGGTCTTATACCTAGTAAGAAGCTGTTATAAGATGCAGCCTCCTTATGGTTTATTGGTAAAAATTATTTAGATTTGTTAATGAAAAACATCAGAAATCAATGAGTATATAAAGTTGAGCAATGAGCAGGCTACCAAAAGAAAAAAGCTATGCTAACTCAGCTCTATTATTCACAGCTTCACACCGTTATTATTTTCTTTTTCTCTAGCTGAAATACCTTTTTGGTAGTTCAGTAGGTCTTTTTTAAATTGATTTACTATTCTGGTTGTTAAAAGATGATTTAATGATATCTAAATCAATTTTTTTAATATAAAAATGATAGCTTTTTTATGATTGCTACTTTTAATTGGAGAAGTATGAGTGTATGCTTTGTAAATCTCTATTATACTATTATCAAGGCTTTATTAGAGGTCTATAACTTTTAGTATGCTTATTTTTTGACATTTAAGAGAATGAAGATTAATTAAAGTACTTTTAAGAGATGTTGAGATACAAAGACAAACCAAAACATATAACACCAAGTTTACTCACATAAAAAATCAACAATTTATACATGCTAATAGTAAAATTAGCCCACTTAAGATTTGTTTTGTGCATAACTTCTGCGTGTCCAGCACTTGGTTTTTGTTATCTATCTCAAAAGATCTGGAAAGTACTGAATTTAAGTCCATATAATGAAAATGCAGCCCTTTTAGATTCTTTATTTTCAGTTTATATTTTGAACTCCAATGGAAATTATAATTCCCCAAATTAATAAAGATCAAGTACATATTATAATAATCTTTTTGGTTCCTGAACTTTATTTTGTAGTTTATAGGCTTAATATATTCTTTTTGCAGAACACTTTTTTCTAAGATTTAGTCTTTATTTTTTGGTGACTGCATATTTTATTGATAACATATTGATCATAATTTACTTTTAAAAGATAAGTTAAATTCTATGTGGTACTCTGATTTTGATATCATTATTTCCTATTTTTGATAAGATAGTGTCTGATTTTGTAGTTCTTTTTAGTTATCTGATAGGATGTTATTTGAGCTTCATAACATTTGATTTGATTTGATTGTTTTTATTTTATTTATGTGGGCTCAGTACCCTCTGGTAAGTTATATTGCTTTTGATTTTAGTAAAATCATAAAATAAAACTACTATAATATGGTCTAAACTTGATTATTTATGAATTTCTAATATATTTTTGTTATCTCAGAAAATTAATTAATTATGGTGGTCCTTTAAAAGAGGAACCCTCTAATTTTATGAGCAGAAGAAAATTAAACAGTCTATAGTATCTATTATATATGACATATTAATTAGTTTATGTGGTGCTGGAGTTTTGCAGATGAGGGTAAGTAAAATTAGTATAAATGTTCTATTTGGGTGAAAAAGATTTTAAGGAGAAACAGGACTTTTTTTCACAGTTAGCCAAAACTTGACTATAATCATAAAATATGGAGTTTAATTAAAAGTTTGATAAGCAAATTATAATTGCTTGGTTGAGAACTTAAAACTAAGTAACTTTAAAATATACTTTTTAATATTTATTGATCATATAAAATAAGACATAACTTGATATTCAAATATATAGATAATAAAAGTTTAAAGGAAGTCAAGGAGATTACCTTAATAGTAAAATTTTGAATTTGGGTAAAAAAGAGCTAGTTGGATCAAAAAACTAAATTGAAGAGACAATTTTTTTGTTAAAATATCTGTTTACTCTAAAAAAGCTTACCCAACCCTGGATCTGCTGTAGGCAAAAATCTGGGGCTTGAAATTAAGGTTAGTAAAAATTAGTGAAAAATGACTTACCAACCCCAAGATCTGCTGCATGGGGAAAGTTTGTGGGTTTTTTAAAAAAAGGTTAGTAATTTATCAAAAAGCTTACCTGGCCTAAGATTGGCTTTGGGATAAAAATCTGGGAGTCCCTAATCAAGTTTTGTAAATTTAGAAAAAATGGCTTACCTAAATAAAGATCTGCTTGCTGGCAAAAGTCTGGTTTTTTTAATCTAGGCTGGTAATTTAGTAAAAAAAGTACCAACCTAAGATCTACTGTAGACTAAGTCTATCTAAAAGGATTGAAGTTTAGTAGTTAATTAGGAAATAGTTAACTGATTATATGCAGCTTTAATTTAAAAGATTTGAGAAACAAAACATTACTTACCAAGCCTTAATCTACTTCAGGGCAAAAATCTGGTTCTAAAATCTAGGTTAGTAAAATTAATTTGCTAAAAACAAATTACCCATCCCAAGATCTGCTATAGACCAAGCTCATCTAAAAGGATTTGAAGAAAGTTAGTAAATTTAATGTAAAGCCTACCTGAAATGCAGAATCAACTTGAATTTTGAATTGAATTAGTTTTTTTTAGAATTATTACCTTTAAAAAGCAAAGTTAGCTTCAAACTTTTAAAACTAAGCTTACCTTTTAATATCCTTGATCCACTATGCTTAAAACAGTTAGTATTATATGTATATTTTGAAGCTTACCTTTGATTTGAAGTGAATCTATAAAAGTTAAAATGAAAAAGCTAATATTGTGTTTAGTGAAGGCTGTCAGGGATCCAACCTGTGGGGGGTTCCTGAGAACTTGCGGGCGGACGGCCCGTGGGCCCAGCAGGGAGAGCCCACCACAGGATTGGGGCTAACTTTACAATATAAGATAACAATTTTCCAAGTACTGCCCAAGGTCCGCTTGTAGGCACCATGGAATCAATCAATCAAGTGAGGGTGATATACATCACCCCAAATACTTGGGTGGAAGTGGATTCATCAGTGGCAACAGATTCTTGCAGGCAGTTAGGCCGCAGGGTGTGGGGCGGCGTCATTGGAACCAAATATGCGGGCAGGAAATTATACTTGTCTTGGAATAAAAGAGGGGGCCAGATAATTTTGATGCCTTCTCTGTAAAAGACTTCCGTCTCTCTAGTTCTAGCTTCAGTGTCATGGATTAGGATCTCCTCCAGAGTAAACTCCAAATATACTGGGTTGGGTGTGTACTTGGTAAAATGTACTGGGCTGAAGGAAGCTCCTGGTGGAAGGTAAAGTTTGGGCGGCTGGTCCGCGGTTTCTTGGGGTAGGTGAGCACAGAGAGCAGAGCCGCAAGGAGTAGAATGTAGGTGAAGTAAAACTAATAACAAGTATGGTATTATCTGGTTGAACCAAAGGTTCATGTCACTTTATTGCAAGGATGGCAATGGGCATCTTACTGGAGGCCCAGGGTATAAGTATGCCCATCTGTCATGATAAAACTTTCACAAATTCCGTTGGCCCGGGTTTTCCCAATTATCAGGTCTTCCCAGTCTTTGGTGGCATCAATTACGGGGGTTATTTCATTGGCTGGTTTGAACTGAGGAAGCTCAAATTCCCTAGTCAGGTTGTGGGATTGGTTGCCTCTGGGTAGCCCACATTCTATGGGAAAATTCTCTGTTTCCCCTTCTGTGCAGGCCTGAGTTATTTTGGAACCAGTGGCTGGGCCTGCCCGTTAATTGGCTGTCTTATCAGGAGCCCCCAGTGTGGAGAGTATTGGTATAGGTACATTTGGTTCATCAAGCTTAAAAGGATTTTCCAAAGTCAAATCCTGTTCTGATTTGAGCCCAAAAAACTGCAGGCTGGCGGCCCGCAAGATGCCGGGTTTCAAGTTTTGTAGTTGGGGCTTTTTGATAAGCATAGTTGATAAGAGTTTGTCACTAGTGACAAAGGCTTACCTTGGCTTAGTAAATCTAATCTTATCTGTTTGGCAGAGAAATAGATGGGATTGACCAATAATAGTTGATGAAAGCATTCTAAGCTCCAATCATTATTAGTAAAGTTTTATATCATTTTTGACTCTCTTACCTTTTAGGCAAACAGGACTAAATTAAGTCCATTTATATATTTTTTGCTTTTATTAACACTGTCACAGATAGGGATGCCGTGAGACACTTCAAAGTGTCTAACAAACCCTTTGGGCGGCTGCATTATCCAGCAAACTGAACTGAAATTTAAGCACTTTTTATTTGTTGCCATCCACTATTGGACTAAAAAATAGGTAATTTCTTCCAACTAAAACATACTTAAATAATTTCTCCTACAACTTGAGCAGTTATATATGATCTTTTGTGTTGACAGGACGTAGGGTACAGTGTCACCATTTGGAAGTATTTGGTGAAGGGTACCATATACATTTTTGAACAGGTGTTTGTTCTTGAGGACTTTCTCTTGGATGTACATTGGTGTGCCAGGTGGGAAACCTTCCTGGAGATTTCCCATGAGTAACATGAGCCAGTTGGGATCACCATCAGTGCAGAGGATGTGTTTATTGTATAGCCTTGACAGGGAGTCTTCAGTAAGCATCTCCTTGCCTGGATTATATTCAATTTGCATGGGGTATCTCTGTATGAGACTCATCCATTTGGCTTGTCTTCTTGACAGGTGTTGTTATGTTTTGAAGAATATCAACAGCTTGTGGTCAGTGAGTACCTTGAACATCTAGGCTCCTTCCAGATAGTATTGCCACCTCATGAGGCAGTGTATGATGGCCAACAATTCCTTGTTGTGTATGAGGTATCTTTGTTTGCCATCTGATAGCTTCCTTGATTCATATGCCATGGGAAGGAAGTCCTTTTGAGCCGTTTGGATGCAGAGTACCCCTCCTATAACGTAGTCAAATGTGTGGGTTCTAACTTGTAGATTTTTTTGAGGTTTGGGTACTGGAGAATAGGGGTGGTAACCATGTGTTCCTATAGTTGACAGAAGTGCTGGTCTTTTAGTGGCGTCCATACAAATTTGGTTGTTTTCCTGGTGATGACTGACAAGGGAGCTGTTAGGGCGCCCCAGTTAAAGATGAACCTGTGTACATAGGCTATCATTCCAAGGAAGTGTGAAGCTTGCTCTTGTTTCTTGGGACTGGCATCTTTTTTATAGCACATATCTTATCTGAGTCCGGTTTAATACTGTGCTTGCTGATGATATGGCCAAGGAATGGAAGTTCAGTTGAGAAGAACTTGCATTTGAACGGCTTGGCAATCAATTGGTTTTCTGCAGGGTGTGGAGGACTTCACATACATCTTCCCGGTGTTGTTGTAGGTTGGGGCTATAAATGATGATGTTGTCCAGGTAGATGATTGCTCTTTTACCAATGTGTTCCTTAAATACTTCATTTATGAAGGTTAAAAAAGTTTGGGGAGTGTTTGTCATGCCAAAGTTGAGAACAACACATTCAAAGGATCCATATTTAGTTCTAAATGCAAACTTTGGAATGTCTTCAGGTTTCATGCAAATTTGGTGATATCCTGCTATCAAATCAATTTTTGTGAAGATTTGGGACCCCCCAGGGCATCAAAAAGGTCATCAATTAGGGACAGGGGATACCTGTTCTTTATTGTGACCTTGTTGAGGGCCCTGTAGTCTGTGACCAGGCAGAGTCCTCTGTCTTTCTTTGCTCCAAAGAGGACAGTGGCACCAAAAGGAGACTCTGAGGGTCTAATGAGGCCTTTTTTGAGTGCTTTGTCAAGGTAAGCTTTTAAGGTGTTGTCTTCTTGTGGTGTGAGGCAGTAGATGGGTTGTGCTTTAGGTACACTCCCTTTTAGGTTAATTTTGTGTTGTATAACCCAATCAAGGGGTAACTTGGGTGGTGTCTCTTGGAATAAAGAGAGGAATTCACTGACTAGCTGGTCTCTGATGGGGGCCTGTTTGTGTTGAGCTTCTGTATTTTTGAAGTGGATAACTTTGTACGTAGGGGTGCTCCAATTGATTTTGCTAGGTTCAGTTTCTTTTTCTGTTTCCATGATTTTTTAAGAATTGTGGTCCCTCATGAGAGTGTCAAGATGTGTTGGGTATACATGATGTTGGACTTCATCTTGCTTTATGGTGAGGGTGGCACTGTCCCAGTTGATATGAGATTTTATCTTTCTCATCCAGTCTAGGCCAAGTATGACCTCATAATTGGGGATTCTTATGATTGGCCCACTGAGAAAAGTCTGTATGTCTCTAATTTGGGTGCAGAAAGGTTTTGTCTCTTGGGTGACTGGTGTGCTTCAGTTGTCCGCCATGATGACCCTCTTGACGCTACTTTGAGTGGTAGTCAACTTCATGAGGTCTGTGAAGCTCTTGTTGATGAGAGATTGATCTGCTCCAGTGCCAAATAGTGCTGTGCCCTGATATCTGCAAAAGAAGAAGGGATAAATGAGGAGTTTATTTACTGTTTGGGCAGCAAACAGTAGAGGATTTCTGGAGGGTACTTGGATCATGGTGATTAAATCCACCTCCTGTTCTCTGTACAAGTCTTGTGAATTGGGGGAAAGCAGCTTGCCTAAGCACTCCCCTGAGCTTTTCCCTCCTTGTTGATATCTTTGGTGCTGGCCTGGTTGGCTTGTGCAGTGTGATTCCCTGTTCAAGGATGGGTATTGTTGTCTTGGTTGTTTTGCTTATTGGGGCGAGGTTCTCTCTTAGCCGCAGGGTTTTCCTTGCACTTGTTGGTGGCGTATAGATTGTCATATTTCTGAGCTGTGTGCTTTCTCTCTGAGAATACATCCTCAAGGTTCTTGCAGCAAGTCAATTCAAAATGACGTCTAATGTGTGTGGGAAGGCCATTGTAGAAGTCTAGGCGCAGCCCAGGTTCATCAAAGTTGATGGTGTTGGGTACTTGGTCATGTAGTCCTTCATATGCTGCAATGTACTCCTCAATGGTTCCTGTCATTTTGAAGGTTTGAAGCTCAGTAATGATTACCACATCTGAATCCTTTATGGAGAACTTTTTGAGAAACACAGATTTGAACATCTCACAATTCTCTTTCTGGTCAGGGTGTTGAGCTAGCCATTCAGTTAAAAATTTGAAGCAGTTTCTGTGACAGAAAGGGCGATTTTGCTGACCCAGAGTCTTTGAGGGTAGTCCACTTGTTCAAATTTGCTTTGTATACTGTTGATCCAGAGAGAGGCATTTTTGCGGTGTAGTCCTGCAAAGGTGCCAATTTCAGCGGTGTGCAGGCGTTGAAGCACAATATTGGGTATCTCAGGCTGTGGAGGCGCTGTTGTAGTTGGTGTGGTGGGAAAAAGTCTTTGGGCTTTGAGAGTGTTGTACTGATTAGTGGGAACAAGGACGTTATTGTAGATGACAAGGCCTGCGGGAACGTTTTGTCCTACTTTGTAATCTCTTCAGTTGTTAGGGAGTACCATTGTTTGGGTTCTTTTCTTGGGAGAAATTTTTCCATTAAGTTGGGTAGGTATGGATAACCTACCTATGCTACCACTGTCAAGTTTATACTTATGGGAAGTATAATAAACAAAATAAGGGGAAGATTTAAGAAGAGAATGATACTTTATTGAATATGAATATAGAATAATATATAGTATCATGACAAGCCACATGTTGTCTATGTACGTCATGGAGGTCATGGGGATTATCTGAGTAATGTTCCTCTTGAGTAACAAGGCTTAATTATGTTGTGCTCCATTTAGGACCTGGATTGAATGATCCCTGTCATAGATGGTTAACTGATAAGGGTGCCACCAGTTTATTGGCTGGGCAGTGAACCACCTGGTGAGCCGCTCAGTGATTTACTTGGGGTGTTAATTCCCCAAGAGGGAGTAATCAAAGATTTTGCAACACCTGGCTTTAGGACTTAAAGGCCTAAGGAATTTATTTCATTAATATGAGGTTAAAGATACTATATAATATTTTCATATAGAACAATATTATGCAAAGAATCAAGATAGCAACTATTGTAATTTCCTCAAATATATACTTTGATAGAAAACTAGATGAATATAAATAAAAATTATTTATCAATATTTCACCAATAATAGGTGCAATTAAAGAAACAGAATGATGCTTACCAATTAGTTTTTCTATAACTGAAATTCTGCCAATTTTTGCCTCAGCTTTGATTTTCACTATATGTGTCAAGAATGACATTTTTAAAGAAATAGTAGAATTCTTCCTCATCAGTAATTTAATACCTGCCTCTTCCTGTGTTTCTGTTCATCAAGAGGCCCTGTTTGGTTTCAGGCTTGTTGTTTTGCAGCTAGTTCATGTGAATATGATTACCAGTAATTTGCCCAATGATGAAATTTGTAAGGATTTGAAACATGGTATATATAATTGGATTTCAAAACCTACCACTGAAATCTCAGCTTTTGGCTCATTATTTTTACAGCTGACACTCAAGTCTATTCATTCTGATGATTTATCCCAATATTATTAGTTTAAAGTGTCAGAAATTGCTTCATTAATGCTATTTTGATATGACCTTTGAATAGTGATATGTGCAAAGATTTGGTCAATTTTGCTTTTAAATTTGGGAATTCATTACCTTCCTTAAATTGGTTTACATCAATGTCCACCTGTTCTGGAATATTCTACCCGTCTTCAACTGATCCTGGTATGAGTTCAACTCAACTTGACCTCATCAGCCCCCATCTGTCTATTGAGTGATCAGCAATCCTTGTCTACTATTTAAGTAGAATCAATTCTCCAATAAAGACAAGTTTATCTAAATTTGTGTTGGCTTTTGTATTATTAAGGATTTTTCCTTTCCTTTTTGCCAAAAGGAAATATTGTATTCCAGGAAATTAAGGTGAATGTCCTTAATTTTGCCCTAAGGCTAACCCAAGGCTAGCTTCAAACCTCAAATCTTTTATTATAAAGGTTTACCACCATTTCCTCCTGGATGTTGTCCCCAGGAGCCAAACACAACAAAATGGTGCTCACTACAGGGGCTGCCAGCCCCTTAGTGCTCTGTTCCCTCATGCATTCTCTGGTCCTTCTCCCTTTGTTGAATTTCCTGAGCCCTTTTAAGTTTCAAGTCCCTCTCTTAAAGAGGATATTACCAACTCCCCAAATACACCTATAGTAATTGTGTTGTTGCCCAGACCCTTGTGGGCCCCCTTCCAGCTTTCTCTCTTGACTAAAAGCAATATTGTGCTGCCACATTCTCCCTCCTCCATACTGGTACAGTAGCCATGCATACAATTCCTGGTCTCCACCCAAGTTACACCTCCAAAGACCTGTACTCTTTCCTGTTGGATTTTGACCTCCCCCCACTTTGATGGAATCTATGAAAACCATTGGTGTGCTGGTAAACCAGTTTATCTATCCTGCCTTGATCCATCATCAACTAGAGTTGAGATCCCAGAATCTACTCCTTTCTGCTGTGGCGTCTACATTAACCAACAATTACATACAAAATATGGCTTATTGGGAATGGACACAAGTCTCTTTACCTGCATCTCTGACAACCAATGTGACTCACTAGCCTCCCAAAAGTACCTGACCTCATTTCTGAACACTCTTTCCTCTTCTCTCCTGGAATATATTAGAGATCAGCTGTGCAAATAGAATGTCCTTCATGCTGCTTGGCAAGGACAAATTGAAACCACTCTCCTAAAATATTGAAAGTAATACAAGACCTTAGTTGGCAAGCTCAACCAATTCCATGAGCACATCAACACTAAACTAGAGGGGGTTGGAACAAGTGTGAATAATTGAGGTCATAAGCTACACCAATAATATAACCTGGACAAGGCCACACTGGGCAATACCCTACATCAAGTTCAGACTTATGTTGACAACAAGGTAACCTCAGTAGAAATTGTACCACCTGTGCCTCCTGCTAGAACTCCCTCTACATTTGAGGCTAAGGTCTGGGAGGCCATAGCCAAACTCAAGGTCACCACTCAACAACAGGCCTCTGCTTCAAATCTTCCCTCAGTGGAGCCTGTAACTAACCCCTGCATTACTGTCAGGGATTCCTTCCCTGGCTCCCTTAATTTTATTGATAATATGGCTAACCAGGAAAAAACACAGCAACACAGTCACCAAGTACTGGACACCAGTTTGTTTACTAGCCTTGAGCTAAACAGGAATTGAACCCAGAACCTTCAGAAAGAGCCTTTTTTAGTATAGAATCAACAATGCAACATAATTTACCTATTTATAACCATTTGATTGAATCTTTTTTTGCTTTTGCACTTCAATTTGAGTTCAAATAGGCTAGTAACTTAAGTGATAACGTCACTTACTGCTCTGCATTTGATTGGCTTCTTGGGACCACCTTGCCGCTCACAGATCCACTGTTATTATATGAAACTGAGGCTCTGGATTTCATTCCTCTTTATATTCAATTATTGTACCGCTTAATTGAGTATGATCTTGTGGCTTGTTTTGGCTCCTGCTATTTTAACTTTAAGTTTATATTACACCTCCAGTCACAAATCAATGCTAATATGACACAGGTATTAATTTTGTCCATGATATTCATGAAAATTATTGGCAAATCCCTCTTATTTCCCCCAATATCCACTTAAATTTCTCAGTCTCCATTTTGGAGGCTATTTAAGTGTGCAAACCTTGTCAAACTTAGTTGTTCCAACAATAAAGACTTTTATTCCATATCTGCCAATCACTTACCTTCTGATACCCTATTTTTGAAGCCATAAAAGGAATTATATTCCTGTTCTGGTTTCTAGCTTCCTTCTTGTCTGTGGTGTTAACCTTGGAAAACCCAACACCCACTACTGACTGGTACAACTCCTCTCCCAACAACACTCATCAAAAGGAATCTCTATCCCATGGATGGTTTAAGTACCCCTCTGGCCACTGGGGACGCAAATTTCATTATGGTTGTTTGTTCACTCCACCTCCTGCTGAACCTTTGTTGGTTAGACCCTAAATCTCCTTCTACCCTTTAACTTCTGTGGTGGGGTATTATATGCTTGGTCAATTCAGCTCTATGTTGGGAAGATTTGCCTATCTGGGTCAACTAGGACATCTTGCCATGATAACGGTACCCATTGGCTCAGTAATAGCAGGGCTTAACTTAGGGGCCTTGGCCCACCAAATAGGGAACTTGTTCCCTGTCAAGTGGGTCCCTGACAATTACTATCCTGACTGACCAAGTAGCCACATTGCGGGGTGAAATTACATACATGTTAAATGCCTCTCTTACCAAGAAAATTCTTCCTCTGAATCTGATGGAGAAGGAGCTGCGGGGGCCTCTGAAGTCCCAGCCCATGAGGACCATAGATGCTGCCCTTGCTTAGAGGAACAACCACAAGTCAACTGTGCCCTTGCCTTAGATAACTTGGTGGCGGTGACCAATGATTTTGCTGACAGGAAAGACATGCTGGAGAGAGAAGTTCAGAATCTTATCCGTTTAACCAAAACAATGGATGAATGTGTCACTCCTTTGACCTCTCAGGCCACAGATATGGCCACCTGGGTCAGTGAAATTGCGGGTACCTTGGCTGTCCAGCAGATGCAAGTTGATGAGATTGAAACTGTAGAAACAACCACCAGGGACATTAAAGGTCAGAATAGTTTTACTCTGGACACTTCAAATAGAGCCTTTGTCTCCTAGGCAACAGCGTCCATGTTGACACTAAAAATGACAACACTATAGTAAAGTGACAACCTGGTTTTACATAATGTTGTACCCTGGATATCAACACTTTTTTTAATAAAACACTTTACGCTGAACATTTTTAATATAAAAATATTTTAAATTATATTTTTATACTAAAATGACTCCAGAGAGCTCAAAAATGCAATAAAAAATGTCACAAGTGATAAGAATAAGGAGATATAAGCAATTATTTTTCAATTTACTATGTAAATTACACTCTTTATTATAAAATTATCTTTTCCCATAAAAGATAAAATTCCAATGAACCAAAAAGTATTTTATATATAATAACTACAGAATATAAGAAAATTCTTATTTTAATTTATTATATGTTATATAAGCACAACTCAAAATATCTCATACCTTAAAGAAAAATTAAGAAAATATAAGATATTTCTTACAAAACCACATTGAAACAGTATATGAAACTTAACATTTATACTAAAAAATTATTACTAACCAAAAAACAAAGTATATAAAATCTAAAAGTAAAAAATATACATGAAAAGCAAAGCAAGATTTATTGGGCTAATTAAAGCCACCAGCAAGAGCAGTTGCAACATCTTCTAGGTACTTCTTGATCTCTGCCACCTTGTACTTCTTCTTGACAACCTTCTGGACGTCCTCCTGGTAGCCTTGGTCCTTACATTTTCTTTTCTTGGGGCCACTCAGTTGGCCAGGTCACAAAACTTGGATAAAGTACAAGTCTGCTCCTCCTGCAGCTTCTGGAAGAACTTGTTGTACTTGGGGGTTGACCCAAACTTCACCTTCAGGTGCTTGTGCCACACTTCCAGGATGGATGTGGTCTTCATCTCCTCCTTGAGGCAGGCGCTCTGGCAGTTCCATGGCGCTGTGGCCCTGCTCTTTCCTCTCTGGACAGTCATCTTCTTGCCTACCCATTTTGGCAACAGCACCCATGTTGACACTTTGTTGACATGGCCACTGTTGACTCAAAACTCTAAATCTCCTATGTTTTTTGCTAGTTTCGCTAGCTTAATTCTTTTTTAAAGCGTTCAGGGGTGTGAACCCAGAAAAAACAACAAAATTGTGGCCATCTCAACACAATTTAATATTAAGCTTAATAAAAAACTCAATTTAACCTGATTTTTCTTTTACTTTTACTAATGAAAATTAGTTTATTTTTTATTTGTTTTCACGACGTAAAAGTGTCAATTGTCATGCCCGCCATGACATAGTAGCTTTGGAAAGTCAAGTTTTAAAAGCTTGGATTGATAAAGCTACTTCTTGCTATCAGAAAGCTACCTTGATGATCTCCCTAGGTATCTTAAATCAAAAGTTATGTCAATTTAAAGAGCCGAGTTCAAAAACCTTGTCAGCATGTCCCAAAATGGTTGCAAGATTGGATTTCAAATCAAGACAAGCATCAATTAGTAAGCAAGCAAATCCAACCATATCTCAGCTTCCAGTGATCAGTTTTGGACGTTCTTACGCTCAAATGAAAGCCCCAATGTAAACCAAGAGATTGGATACTTTGGTTTTTGATATAACTTGGGTTGGATTTCAGGTTGTCTCAAATAGGTTGATTGCACTAGGTTTATCTGGTAAATAAGGAATAGTACCAAATAAAGGAAGTAGGTATTTATTGATGGTTGATTATTTGTTGAATCTCAACTTATATACTAGAATGAGTGATTTAGGAAATATGCCATAATTGTAAGGCAGTGAAGGGGTGAAATTGGGAATTGATTGGAACTGCTTATCTGCTTAAAGAGGTGCAATAAGTGTAAATCCAATGATATCATAACACCAGATGAGGAGAATCTATCCAAAGTATTTTTAGATGACCAACTGAGGCAAACCGGAAGTTCAAATCTGGCCAAAAGAATATGACTAGAATTAGTCAGCTGATGTTTCAAACTTTTAGCATGACCCTCCAGATAGAGAGACAAGGACATTCAGGAAGAATCAGGAAGAATCTCAAAGACCAATGTAAATGGTATAAAAAACCTAGTTCCCCTTTTCCCCATTGTGATAATTCTTGGTCTAAATAATAAAGGACTTCTCTTAGACTATAGTTTAAAAGGATCAGAGTTGGGAGCCCTTGGGCCCTGACATCAATGTTGACACTTTTTAAGCTGAACTTATTTTTAATAACAAAACTGAAGCATCTACAGTAAAAAAATAAGTGCGCATTTAATTTTTTATTGAATTATTATATTGAAAAATACAGTGCACATACATTTGATTTTTGAAAGGTTCATGTTATAAATATATATGTGGCACTTATTCTGGCTTTAATATATTAAGTGGATTGGGTGCTAACGGTGATCCAATAATTTAAGCGTGACTTACTATGTAAGTTACTATAGAATTTATTATTAAAAATAATGTCAACACTCGTAAATGTCGTTTATTTGCTTGTGATCATCCCCCTGGGGTGGAGTTAAGCAAATTAGAGTGGCACAATTAAGCCTAGATTAAGATGCCACCTCATATAAAGAATGTTGTAAGTGACTTTGTCAACACTTTACCCTTTTCAATACTGAAAACAACTTTCTTCACAACTTCACATATACGCAATGGTAAATATCATATTACCACTACCAAAATATTATTTTTAATAAAAGAATAAAGAACCTTGATACTTTTTTTACTTATTTTTATATGTTTATTTTTATATGTGAACAAAAACACACAGAAAACAGTTAATTTTTGCTAGCCTGCTTAAATTTAATTAAGCGTACTATGAAAAAATATAGTAACTTTTCAAAAAAATGTCAACAGTGACAATGTTGTCAAAAATAATGTCTAAATTTTTTGTAATTGACAGTGAGAATTAAGCTTTTTTTACTACTTGTCACTCATAATGTCAACACTTTTCAGTTCTCACATATAAAACTTTATGTTTTACATAATAAAAACTTCTCATTTTTTGATATGTTGTATTTTTGACTTTTCTTTTTCATATTTTTTTTCAAATTTTAAAATAAAATCTATATCTAAATATAATACTTTCACATATTTCTCTTAACTTTTAACTTTTTATTTATAACTTTAATAAAATAAAAACTATACAAGTATTTTTTAACTTGTAAATGCCAAGAAAAGCCATCTAAGATTTACTTTTTGTATAATATGCTTTTTAAGCTGTTTTTTTTTGTTTTTTAAATACATTGCTTTTTTAAACCATTTTACTTATTATTTTAGGACAAGAACACTTACAAACAGCCCAAAGGAACCAAGCTTCCTTCAAAGCCAACCAAACCCACCAAAAAGAAGCCTGTCTCATCAAAGAAGACCACTCCAAAACCATCCCCAAAGCCTTCCCCAAAGCCCTTCCCTGAGCCCTCTCTTGAGAAGAGCCCTGATCACTCCACTGGGGGAGAGGAATCTGATGGCTCTCTTACAGACCACAGTTTTTACAACTCGGCTTCTGACAAGGAGCCAACCAAGAAGAAATGCTCAGCCCAAAAGTCCCCACCCAAAGATAAGTCTCCTGCACATGAGAAGCACCACAATAAGCCCCCTTCTGCTTTCCCACCACCATCAAACTCCCCCCTTCAAGCTCATCTGGGGATGATTCAAAGCCCTGTCCCAATTACTTCCTGGGATTCTGCCATGCTCCTGCTGGCCCCTGGGACCCTCTGTTGGCCCACAACATCTTCAAGATTGACGGCAAATTTAAGGTTCCCTCTTCCTTGCCCAAATACTTCCTAATCATGAGCGTAAAGGGTGGGCTGGCCATGGTGGCCAATGAGTATATTCTCTCTTGCAACAATGCCAACCAGGGCTTCAAGTGCCGCCATTACACCTGTGAGGACCGCTCCTGCCAAGTGCAGCTCAACACTGAGCGCTGGTACTTGGTCCAACCCATCAAGGGCGAGCATACCTGCATCATGCCAAATATCACCATAGCCCGTGTCCTCAAGTGATATCTTGTCCAGGTGATGCCTACCTCCAAATATCTTTCCACCACCCAGCTGGCTGTGCTTGCTTGCAAGTACCTCTCCCCAACTAACTTAAAGAGGGTGCCAACCCACAATCAGTTGGTCAAGTTTGTAAGTGATAGGCGTCAAGCCTCAAACCCCCTGGCCAAGAGTGCCACTAACATCAAGGACCTGGTCCTCACAGATGCCCTCAAGAAGACGAAGGATGGTGAGATGTTCCTGCTTCATGACAATGGGCAGGAAGTGGATGATAGGATTGTAGCCTACACCACAACCCAAAACCTGGAGCAGCTGATCACTGCTACCACCTGGCTGTGCAATGGCACCTTTGCTACTTGCCCCTCTCTCTTCAAGCAGCTTTGGGTCCTGTATGGGCAGTTTAATGACCAGGGCATCCTCCTTGTGTTCTTTCTCCTTCCTGGTGCCAAAACTGAAGTCTACACCAGAGCCTTCAAGATCATCTGGGATGCTTTAAGCTCCCTTACCACCAACCAGCTCCCCCTCCCACCCACACCACAAGGGCAAATCCCCCTCTGCTGAGAAGGATGAGGCAACCATAGCCGCTAAGCAGCTAGCTCATGCGCACTTACTTGGGCCAAAGGTTATAATAATGGAATTCAAGCAGGCTCAGTTAAGAGCCTTCCAGGCCATATTTGATGGAGAAGTCCAGGGCTGCTTCTTCCATTTTAGGCAGGCCCTTGTCAAGAATCTTAAGAGTGAGAAATACCTTTTTGACAAGTATCTTAACAATGGTAAGGGGAAGTACCACTTTGCCCTGACTCAGTTTGCTGCCTTGGCTTTTGTGCACCTGGAGCATACTGGGCTTGGCTTTGAGGCCCTCCTGGAGGATGCTTATGTGAAGAAGCACTCCATCATCTTCAAAGGCTACCTGGATTACTTTGAGCGCTAATGGGTGGACAAGAAGGTGACTGCCCGGAGAGGTAAAAGCGTGGCCACTGCCCCTTGGAACTGTCAAGGCGCCTGCCTCAAGGGGGAGATGAAGACCACCTCTAGCCTTGAGGTTTGGCATAAGCACCTGAAGGTGAAGTTTTGGACCAACCCCAAATATAACAAATTCTTCTCCAAGCTACAAGAGGAGCAGGCCCAGACTGTCTCCAAGTTCCGCAACCTGGACAACCAGATGGCCCCCAAGAAGAGGAAGTCCAAGGAGCAAGACTACCAGGAGGACATGAAAAAGGTAGTCAAGAAAAGGTATCAGGTGGAAAAATCAAAAAATACCTTGAAGATGTCGCCACTGCTCTTGCTGGTGGCTTTAATTAGCCAAATAAACTTTCCTTTGCTTTGCCTATATATTTTTTACTTTCAAATTTTTAATTTTTTAATTTTTTTGGATATCACTAATCTTTTTAAGTATAAATGGTAAGTTTCAGATACAGTTTCAATGTGGTTTTGTAAGAAATATCTTATATTTTGTTAATTTATCTTTAAGCTATGAGATATTTTCAGTTATGCTTATAAAAAGTATAATAAATTAAATATGAATTTTCTTATATTTTCAGTTAGTATGATATATAAAATATCTTTACTTTTGGTTCATTAGAATTTTAATTTTTATGGGAATAAAAAATAATTTTATAATAAAGAGTATAATTTACATAGTAAATTGAAAAATATATGATTATATCTCCTTATACTTATTACTTATGGTATTTTTTATTGCATTTTTGAACTCTATAGGATCATTTTAGTATAATAATGTATTTTAAAATAATTTTTTATATTAAAAATGTTCAGGGTAAAGTGATTTGTTAATTAAAAAAGTGTCAATATCCAGGAAACAACATTAAGTAAAACTGGGTTGTCACTTTACTATAGTGTCAACATTAAAAGTGTGGACATGGCCACTGTTGATATTTTTAGTGTCAACATGGGCGCTGTTGCCCCCATTTATGCTCAAAGTAGATTAGGTAGCCCTTGAAGATAGTGGAGTGCTTCTTGATGTAAGCATCTTCCAGGAGGGCCTCAAAGCCAATCCCAGTATGCTCTGGTTGCATAAAAGCCAAGACAGCAAACTGGATGATGGTAAAGCAGCACTTTTCTTTACCATCATTAAGATAATTCTCAAAAAGCTCCTTCTTGCTTCTGGGATTCTTGATGAGGGCCTGCCTAAAATGGAAGAAGCAGCCCTGTACTTCTCCATTAAAGGTGTCCTCAAAGGCTCTGAACTTAGCTTGCTCAAAGTCCATAATAATCACCTTTGGCCCAAGTGGGAGTGCATGAGCTAGCTGCTCTCCAGCTAGGGTGGACTCATCCTTCTCAGCGGAGGAGGGATTGGCCCTTGTGGCATGGGTGGGAGGGGGGAGCTGGTTGGCAGGAAGGGAGCTCAAAGCATCCTAGACAATTTTGAATTCTCTGGCATAGACCTCTGTCTTGGCACCAGGCATGAGAAAGAAAACAAGGGGGATAACCTGGGCATCAAATTGCCTGTGCAGGACCCAAAGCTGCCTGGAAAGGGTTGAGCAGGTTGCAAATGTGCTGTTTCAAAGCCAGGTGGTAGCAGTGTTGAGCTGCTTCAAGTTTTGGGTTGTGGCATAGGCAATGATACTATCATCTAATTCCTGCCCATTGTCATGGAGCAGGAACATCTCCCCATTCTTGGTTTTCTTGAGGGCATCAGAAAGGACCAGGTCTTCAAATGTGATGGCACTTTTAACCAGGGGGTTTGAGGCTTGGCACCTATCACTAACAAACTTAACCAACCGGGTGCGGGTTGGCACCCTCTTCAGGTTGAATGGGGAGAGTTAATTGCAAGTAAGCACAGCAATCTGGGTGGGGGAAAGGTCCTTGGAGGTAGGCATGATCTTCACAAGGTACCATTTCAGGAGACATACAATGGTTGTATTTGACATGATAAAGGTATGCTCACACTTAATGGTTTGTAACAAGTCCCAGCGCTCAGTATTGAGCTGCACTGGGCAGGAGCAGTCCTCACAGGTATAATGCCGGCTCTTGAAGCCCTGATTGGCTTATTGCAGCTGAAGATGTAACCATTTGCTACCATGGCCAGCCCCCTTTGACACTCATTATGGGGAAGTATTTTGGCAAGGTGGAAGGAACCTTGAACTTCCCATTAACATTGCAGATATTGTGGGCCACAAGAGGGTCCCATGGGCTAGCAGAAGCATGGCAGAAGTAAGGGAAGATATCAGGGAAAAGCTTTGTAGCATCCCCAGATGATCCTAAAGGAGGGGAGTTTGGTGGGGGAGAATCAGAAGGGGGCTTATCTTGGTGCTCACCATGTATAGAAGATTTATCCTTTGGAGGGGACTTCTTGGCTTGGCGCCACTTCTTGGTAGGCTTGATATCTGAAGCCAAGTTGTAGAAACTGTGATCTGTAAGGGAATTATCAGATTTCTCTTCCCCAGTGGAGTGAGTGGGACTCTTCTTGGGAGAGGGATCAAGAAAGGGCTTTGGGGAAGGCTTTTGGGTAGTCTTTTTTGGATGAGGAAGGCTTTTTTTGGGGTCTTGGGGGCCTTTGTGGAATTCTTGGTTTCTTTGTTCTGCTTTGAGGTGTTCTTTTCCTAAAAAAAATAAGCTACAAGATCTAAGGTAAAGCTTTGTATTTAAAAAACAAAGAAACAACTATAAAACATACCAAATAAAAATTTAAAACTTATTGGGTTTTATTGGCATTTAAAAGTTAAAAAATACTTGTATAGTTTTTATTTTAATATAGTTTTAAATAGAATGTCATGAATGCCGCCATTCACCATGTTTTGATTTTGCCTTTTTTGGGTTATTTTGAGGACAAATCTCTCTCTTGCTTTTGAACTTTGAAATGAGTCTGGCTCCAAATTGGGAAATTCAATTGTTCAGTTTCCTGATTCTGCAAAACTCACTTGCCCCACTCATGCTTGTGGCAAGTGATCCTACTGTCCATGTACTGTTTTTTGGTAAAGCTACACAGTATATATTCCCAATCTTTATACCCAATAAAATTTAAGTTCTATTCACATTTTTGTCTGTGTCTTCTGTACTTCTGCGCCTCTCTCTAGCCACAACTAGTAGAGGTTATTCTTCCAGGGCTGCAAGGTAAACACATTTGCCTTCCCTGTCATCTAACCAAGACTTAGTACAAATCCAATCCTAAGGTTAGGATTTCCCGTTGCGTGTCTGTGCTGCGCCTCAGAACACAACAAAAATGGTGCTCACTACAGGGGCTGTAAGCCCCTCAGTTGTCCCCTTTGCATCCACGTTTCCAGGTCCTTTGCCTCTGCCTATACAAGAGTTGACTTCATCTGAAATAACCAGTCCTCCTATTGAGGAAGATATTGCCAACCAGCCTATTACCCCCACTATACTGAACCTCAGGAATGGTCCCTTCCTAGTTGCTTACCCCATGGGTACCCCTGACTTAGAACAAGTCATGGCAGTAGCCCTTGGGATAGTCCGTGAAGGAGCCATCCCTTGCTTTCAGTTGCAGTTAAGTTGGACTGAATACTACAAATTAATTGTGGCTCCTCAATTTCCACAACATCTCCTCTCAGTGGCTGGCTTTGCTGAGCACTTACTATTATTATTTGTGCAGCCTGCCTTGGCCCACCATTAAATGGTGTTGGGGCTCCACATTCAATAAATCTTGTCTCTGCAAGCTGCAGTTACTCATCACTGGGACCAGTTTGCTGCCTATCAACAGTGGGTTAATTCCCTGTTTTCATTGGTATCTGACAATCAACGCAACTCTGTCACCTCCCAGACTCTTTTGGTTAATTCTATTGAACGAATGCACAGGTCTATCCCCAAATAAGTGAGAGAATGTCTATACAAGTTTCATCAGCTAGAACAACCCTGGCAAGCTCAGGTGGATTCCACCTTAAACGCTTATCTCACTGAATTCAAGCAACTTGTGCAACAGCTCAATGCCTTCAGTACATATTCCTTTGAGCAGCTACAGCAGGTAGCAGACTTTGCTGCTAGCAGCCTTAATAAACTCAGTACCGCATTTGAGCAAGAAAGAGCAGCCACTGCTGCTACCATAGCCAAATTCCAGAGTCAAGTGAATGAATTAGCAACACCCAAGCCAGATGTTCTGCCCTCTCCCCTTCTGATGACTTAGTGGATAGGGAGCAGAGAATATGGGATGTCATTCAAGAACTACGTTTGACTACTTGCAGTCAAGGACGTCCTGCTGAGGCGCCTCAACCTGACCCCCAGGTTCTTGAACTGACTACCTAAATTGCAGAGCTACAGCAAGAACTTGCCGCCCTACGTGGAATAATGGCAACTGCTGCTAGTCCAGTTGGGGTTGTCAATGAGGATGGTTGCTTCCCTGGTTTATCTGGAGCACCTCAAATCCAATGCGCTAGGGAATTAATTGCCCTAGCTAACAAGGTGGATCAATTGAAACGGGACCACACTGAGCTAGATAGAGACATACAAGAAATGAATGACATGATCAAATCTGTGAATGATAGATTTGCCCCTTGCCTCTCAGTGGGGCCATCCCTTACTTTACGGCTGGCTAAACTCTCCACAATAGTGACCACCCAAGGTCAACACTTAGATACTACTGCACAACAGACCACTCAAGCTGTCAATACTGGGCATGCGCTGTTGAGACTCTTAACACCCTTGAAGAAAGTGTTTGCCAGATATAGGCTATGCAGCCCCCCTCGGAATCTGAGGCAGAGTTTTCCCTGCGTATAAACATACTTGATAGCAACAATGGTGGCCCAACTTCCAAAACTCACTTCAAGCCTACCTTTAAGCAAGTCTTTGACCCCAGAACCTCAACCATTGCAGCTTTCCTAACTATCTATGAAATTGCCATGTGGCAAGCCTCAGATGAAGTCAAGAAGGAACACATTCTGACCTGTCTACACCCAACCTGCCAAGAGGTAGTTGTGCCAGAACTACCCTCCATTGAGACGTGGTAAGATATGAAGCAGCTTCTGATTGATGAGTTTGGTGGTGACCTTAGCCTGGAAGTAAAGAATGATTCCTTCATGTATATTGCTTTTAAGCCTAAAGAGACACTAGCCAAGTTCTCAGATAGATTCTACATGGAAGGACAGCAACTGATTACAAGCAGACAGTTGACAGCCCATGAAGCCTACATGGCTTGCGCTCAAGCCCTCAAGGTTAACCAACTTCTGTGCCTTCACTTCAAATCCCATAAGGCTATACTATCTTCCATGAAGAGCATAAAGACGTTGTTGCAAGATATGCACCTTACCCAATCTGGCGCCATTGTTAGGAAAAGTTGAGCTGCTTCTAACTCTGGTTCATCTTCCCGTGGTCCTTGCATTCTTACCATGAACTTGCAGAATCCTCCTTGACGCCAAGGTTACCACAACTGTGGTCAGATAGGTCATCATTCTCAAGTCTGCAACAATCCGCGGGTTGAAGGAGCTGATCCAAAGGAACAGGCCGGAAAAGAGCAGTCAACCTAGAGGCAGAGACGCTCTTGGTTGACAATTCTTCCCAGTCTCTTCCAATCCCTCTCTATATGGATGAATCCAAGCCTGCTGATAACGAGGCTTCTCCTATCCTCCTCCTGTTTCACAATATCTCTGATGACTCTGACCTGGATGACTCTGATGTTGACAACGCTGATGCATATGGGTACTCTGTTTTGGCTGTTCACAAAACCATTACAGTACCCTATAAGTTACGCTCAGAAAAGACTATAACTTCTGCTAAGCCTTTGCCTGAAGCCTAGGAAATTGTGTTGCGCCCTTACCTCACTCAGGTTAAGAGGTCCCCCGTACTAGTGGAGTTGTCAGAAGAAGCTGCTGAGGTAGCTGATGTTGTCTTCAAGAATGTATCTGTTTCACTCCCTCTCCAGACTGTTTATAAGGAGTTCCCAGGGTTAAGATGCATGATTGAGAAGTGGGATAAGGAACTAGAAGAGGCTCAAGATATTTTGGCTGTCTTTCCCCCCTTTGGTTGCACTACCACTCAAGTAGAGATATTCATTCAAAAAGTGAAGATAAAGGCCGTTCTAGACACTGGCTTGCCAGTCAACGTTATCTCCTCCAAGCTTGTGAAGAAACTCAAACTTGCCCCTGACCTTAATTATCACCAGTTGTATGGCACGGCTGGACTGTCTATGACCCGCGCCATAGGGGCTTACTCCACTCTACCCATGCGGTTTGGCAAGCTTCTCTTGGCTGCGCCTGCTGTTGTCTTGGAGAATGAGAGCAATGAACTCCTAATTGGTACTAATTTCCTTAGGAAATGCAATGAAATCATCAACTTTATAGGATGGCTACCTCTCTATCTTAGGGTACAAGGTCCCCTTAATCTTTGAAGAGCCAGTTAAAGTTCCTGGGAAACACCTCAAGACATGTGCCTTGGAATATCATACTGGTGTTTTCACTTTAAAATACTGTACCCATTACTCCAACATGAAGTGTTCTCCTATGGCCTACCCTGTATCTAAGGGGATTCCTCTCCTGGCCACTTCTGCTATAACTGTTCCACGGGGTCTCAAGCCATCCTAGGCTCACAAATATCTTATGAGCTACCTGAGTGTACGTTTCTAGAGTTATACTCTCATCCCTCTTTAGAATGCAACAAGCCCTACTTATGCCCAGGAATCTTGGATGTCTCTCATAAAGACCCCATTTAATTTCTGGTTGCTAACCTAACCAAACTCCCCATAAGAGTGTCTAGAGGGCAGGTTGTGGCTATGGAAAGTTGCTGAATGCTCCTGATGTGCTGTTGCTACATTCCTTTGGCATGTTTCAGGATTTCAATTTATCTGAAGACAAGCCCCAAGTCCTGTCCTTGTTCACCACTCAAGACTTCCTGCAACCATCCCCAGTACAACAGAAGGAGGTGCTGGATTTACTAGATCAATTTTCAGATATATTTGCTAAGGACAGTACTGATTATGGGTTAGCCAAAGACGTCATTCACCAGATTGATACTGGTGATGCTCCCCCTTTTGTGCTAAACCCTACCACTGCAGTCAAGTAGAAGATGCTCAGGTGTCTAAAGAGCTCAAGCAACTTCTAGACGCTGGACTTCTTGCTCCTTCCCATAGTCCATGGGCCTCCCCCTTATTTATACTGAAAAAGAAGGATGGAGGTCATCATATTGTGATGGACTATTGACAATTGAACTCTTTAACCAAAAAGGATTGTTATCCTCTACCACACATTGATGATGCTCTTTGCTGCCTTGGTGGCTCCAAGTTCTTATCTGCTATGGATTTAGCTTCTGGATACTGGCAAGTTGATCTCTCTCCTGAGGATAGACAAAATGCCGCACTCATCACTTCTGAAGGACTGTTTGAGCCTACTTGCATGCCACAAGGGCTCTGCAATGCCCAGCTGCTTTCCAACAAGCCATGGACTTCATCATCTGTGATTTAAAGCTCTCATGTGTTCTAGTGTACTTAGACAGCATAACTGTCTTCAGCACTAATTTTACAGATTACCTGGCTCACCTCATTGAAGTGCTCATAAAGATTTGAGAGGCTGACCTTAAGTTGAAACCATCTAAGTGTGCTTTCTTCAAGGAATGCCTTGAATTCTTGGGCCATGAGGTAACCCAGACCAGGATTTTCCCAATGACTAAAAAGATTAAGGCCATTGACAAAATGCTTCTGCCCTCCAATCTGCTAGAGGTTCACGTCTTTCTAGGCATGATGGGTTACTACAGACAGCTCATCCCCAACTTTGCCAACACTAGTAAATCATTGGTCCAACTGTTGCATAATGTCTCTTTTGAAGGAACTGCTAGCCAGCAACAAGCCTTTGAGACCCTCAAGCAGAAACTCAAAGGGGCTCCCATCCTAGTATATCCTGACTACAATAAGGAATCCATCATATATAAGGATGCTAGTGACCTGGATATTGGGGCTATCTTGACTCAACTAGATGATGAAGTTATAGATCATCCTGTAGCTTATATCTCTTGCGTCCTCAACAAGCATGAGAAGAACTATAGTGTCACAGAGAAAGAATGCATTGCTTTATTGCATGTAATCAAACAATTCTGTATAGCGTTTATGGTACCCATTTTACTGTGACCACTGACTACACCTTGCTCAAGTGGCTGCAGTAGCTCAAAAAACAAGAAGGAAAACTATCTAAATGGGCCCTTTGTCTGCAGGGCTATGACTTCACAGTGCTACATTATACTAGGATTCAACACCAAAACGCTGATGGGTTTTCCAGAATGACTATCCTTGATCTACACCCTGCAGAAGCTGATAAATTGTATGAACTGATTGGGTATTCTTCTTCCTGGGAAAACAAGACTGGGGAGGTACAAGCTGCCCTGAATAAGCTACCCAAGAACACACTCATCCAATATAACCAGATCTTCAAAAGGTGTGTGATCAATAATTGCCCTATGTACACCCCAGTCTTTGTCTTTTGTTGGTGCTCCAGGCTCACAAAGAGACTGGATATAGAAGCATTGTCAAGACCTATGATTGGCTCCAGAAGAATTATTACTAGGAGTTTCTCTGCCTGCTGATTCCTGATGACATTGCTAGTTGTCACAATTGTCAGCTACAGCCTCCTTGAGCTGCCTCACATGAGTTCAAATTAGTTCCTGCACAGCACAGCTTTCATAAAGTCAACATTGGCGCTGTAGGGCACCTTACTTGTTCACGCTCAGGATGCTGCTTTATTTTGATTGCTGTTGATCATTTCAGTAAATGAGTGGAAGATTTCCCTACCAAGGAAATCACTTATAAACCTACTGCTGCCTTCTTACTACATGATGTGTTTTATTGTCATATCTGCCCCCAAGTGTTATTTTCCAATAATGGATCTAACTTCAATGCTAAGTTGGTAACCTCTGTTGTTGAAGTCTTGGGGTCTCACCAGTCTTTCTCTGCCCCATATAATCCTTCTATCAAATGGGCAGTTGAGCATGCAAACTTGACTCTGGTATCTATCATGAGAAAACTCACTTACTATGACACTGCAAACTGGGATCTATACTTACCCGCTGCTCTCTTTGCTTGTTGCCTCAGCAAACATTGTGTCACTGGGTGCTCCCCTTTGCTATACTATATGGGCGTGAGGCCACCACTCTGTTGCTCCTGGGGGCTCCTCTCATCTCCTCTGATAAGGCTGTGAACCCAGATGACCATATCAAAGATTTAGTCAACAACATCATTGATATACAAGCTACTGCTTACACCTCTGCATACAAGAAGGAAGCTAGAACTCTCTCCTGATAATGTCAAAGATTCTTCCTTACCAGATTTTAAATTTGGAGACTACAACCTGTACTACCAACACAGAGTAGGTGGCCGCGCACACAAGTTGGACTCTCTGTGGATCAGCCCTCTAGAAGTAACCTTTAAGAAAGGGTCTGAATACACTGTAAAGCTCCTGTCTAGTGACTGTCCTTTTGCTCAAGTGCACGCAAAGTTCCTTTGTAAATATCACCCCCTAAGGCTAATCTAGAGGAGGGCAATGTTGTGAATACCGCTATTCACCATGTATTGATTTTGCCTTTGTTGGGCCATTTTGAGGACAAATCTCTTGCTTTCACTTTTGCTACTCAAAATGAGTTGATGACCAATTCAGGAAATACTATTGTTTGGTTTCCTGACTCTGCGCAACTCACTTGCCCCACTAATGCTGATGAAAAGTGATCCTACCGTCATGGTAGTGTTTTGTGGTATTCTCAACCACTATATATTCCATTTCCTTGTTCACCAATAAAATTAAGTTATATTAACATTTTTGTCTTTGTGTCTTCTGTACTTCTGCGCCTCTCTCTAGCCACAACTAGTAGAGATTATTCTTCAAGGGCCACAAGGTAAACACTATTGCCTTCCCTGTCATCTAACCAAGACTTAGTACAAATCCAATCCTAAGGTTAGGATTCCCTGTTGTGTGTCTGTGCTGCGCCTCAGAACACAACAAAAATGGTGCTCACTACAGGGGCTGTAAGCCCCTTGGTTATCCCTTTTGCATCTATGTTTGCAGGTCCCTTGCCTCTGCCTATTTGGGAGTCAACCTTGCCTGAAATTACCAGCCCTCCTATTGAGGAAGACATCACCAACCCGCCTATTGTCCCTACTGTACTGAACCTTGGGAATGGTCCCTGCTTAGTTGCTTACCCCATGGGTACCCCTGACTTAGAACAAGTCATGGCAGTAACCCTTGGGATAGATCGGGACGGGGCCATCCCTTGCCTTCAACTACAGTTTAGCTGTGCCAAATACTATGAGTTAATTGTGGCCCCTCAGTTTCCACAACATCTCCTCTCAGCAGCTGGCTCTGCTGATCACCTGCTGTCATCCTTTGTACAGCCCGCCTTGGCCAACTACCAGATGGTGTTGGGAGTCCACATCCAAGAAATCTTGTCTCTACAAGCAGCTGTTATCCATCATTGGGACCAGTTTGCTGCCTACCAACAGTGGATACATTCCCTGTTCTCCCTGATATCTGATAATCAGCGTGATTTGGTCACCTCTCAAACACGTCTAGTCAATTCCATTGAGCAAATGCGCCAGTCCATCCCTGAGTACATTAGGGAGTGACTACATGAGTTTCACAAGTTAGAACAACCCTGGCAAACTCAAGTAGACTCCACCCTAAACGCTTATCTCTCCAACTTTGAACGCCTAGTGCAACAGCTCAATGCATTCAGTGTCTATTCCTTTGAGCAATTGCAACAGGTAGCTGACCTTGCAGCCCAAGGTCTAAATGAGCTCAGTGCGGGATTTGATCAAGAGAGAGCTACCATTGCCGCAGCTAATGCCAAACTTCAGAGTCAGGTTAATGAGCTGTCCACTCCCAAACCTGATGTTCCACCTTCTCCTCCTGCTGATGATCTGGTTGACAGAGAGCAGAAAATCTGGGAATCCATCTGGGAATTACGCGCCTCCACTTGTAGCTAAGGACGTCCTACTGAAATGCCTCAACCTGATCCCCAGGTTCTTGCGCTGACTGCTCAGGTTGCTAAACTACAGCAAGAAGTTGCTGCTTTACGTGAGGTAGTAACGGCTGCTGCTAGCCCACTTGGGGTTTTTGAGGAGGATGGATGTTGTCCTGGTTTGGATGGGGCTCCTCAAATCCACTGTGCCAGATAGTTGATTGCCCTAGCTAATGAGGTGGATCATTTGAAACAAGACCAGACTGAGTTGGACAGGGACGTACAGGAGATGAGTGAGTTGATCAATTTGGTAAACGACATATTTGCCCCTTGCCTATCAGTGGGGCCATCCCTTACTTTGCAACTGGCTGAGCTCTCCACTGTTGTCACTACCCAAGGATAACACCTAGATTTTACTGAACAACAGACCACTCTAGCCAACACTACGGGTTCCAGAACCACAAAGACTCTGACAACCCTTGAAGAAAGTGTTCAAAAACTGTGGGCTAGACAACCCCCCTCTGAATCTGAAGCTGAGTTCTCCCCACGCATAAATGTACTCAATAGCAGCAATGGTGGTCCAGCTCCCAAGGTACACTTCAATCCTACTTTTAAGCAAGTCTTTGATCCCAAAACCTCAACTAGTGCAGCTTTATTAACTATTTACAAGACTGCTATGAGATGAGCATCAGATGAAGTTAAGAAAGAACATATTTTGACTTGCCTGCACACAACCTGTCAAGAGGTAGTTGTACCAGAGCTGCCCTCCATTGAGACCTGGGAGGACATGAAACAGCTCCTGATTGATAAGTTTGGTGGTGATCTTAGCCTGGAGGTGAAAAAGGATTCTTTCATGCACATATCCTTCAAGCCCAAAGAGACATTAGCTGAATTTGCCAACAGATTTTACATGGAGGGACAACAGTTAATAACAAGCAACAATTGACAGCACATGAAGCATATATGACCTGCGCCCAGGCCCTCAAAGTGAATCAACTCCTATGTCTTCATTTCAAGGCCCACAAGGATATGCTGTCCTCCATGAAAAGTATAAAGACACTGCTCCAAGATATGCATCTTACCCATTCTGGGGCAGTTGTTTGGGAAAGTTGTACCTCTTCCAACTCTGGCTCCTCTTCTCGCGGCCCTTGTATCCTCACTATGAACTCTCAAAATCCTCCTTGACGTCAAAGTTGCCACAACTGCGGTCAGATAGGCCACCACTCTTGCGTCTGCACCAATCCGCGGGTTGAAGGAGCTGATCCTAAGGATCAGTCGGGAAAAGAAAAGTCAACCTAGAGGCGGAGACGCTCTTGGTTGACAATTTTTCCCAGTCTCCTCCTACACCTTCTCCTGCTACTGACTCTGAGCCTGCTGATGAAGCTCCTCCTATCCTCCTCCTGTTCCATGACATTTCTGACAATTCTGATGCGGATGAATCTGATGTTGAAGACCATGATGCATACAGGTATTCTGTTCTTGTTGCCCCTGAGACTATTGCAGTTCCCTACAAGCTACAATCTGGGAAGACTACAACTACCACCAAGCCCTTGTCTGAGGCCAAAGCAGTTGTCTCCTGCCCCTATCTTACTCAGGCAAAACGGTCCCCTGTATTAGTGAAATCATCAGAGGAAGCCGCTGAAGTCGCAGACGCTGTTTTCAATAATGTATCTGTCTCACTCCCTCTCCAAACCGTATATAAGGAGTTTCCGGGACTACAATGCATGATTGAGAAATGGGACAAGAAACTAGCGGAGGCACAGGATATCTTGGCTGTTCTGCCACCCTTTGGATGCACCACCACCTGAGTATAGATATCTATCCAAAAGGGCAAGATCAAAGCCGTCCTGGACACCGGTTCTCTGGTCAACATTGTTTCTTCTAAACTGATGAAGAAGCATAAGCTGGCCCCTGATCTCAACTACCATCAATCCTATGGCACTGCTGGTCTCTCCATGACTTGCGCCATTGGTGCGTACTCTGCCTTACCAATGCAATTAGGTAAACTCCTGTTGGCTGCGCTGGCTGTTGTTCTAGAAAATGAGAGCTATGACCTTTTGGTTGGTACCCAGTATCTTCGGGAATATAATGGGATCATCAACCTAAAGGATGGTTATCTTTCTATCCTAAGGTACAAAGTCCCCCTGATCTTTGAAGAGCCAATCAAAGTTCCTGGTAAACGTTTGAAGACATGTACTCTGGAGTACCCCACTGGAGTTTTTACCCTAAAATACCAAACCCATTCCACCAACATGAAGTGTCCTCCCATGGCTTGTCCTGCAACTAAGGGAATCCCTCTCATGGCCACGTCTGCTATCACCATCCCCCCAGGCTCTCAGGCTATCCTAGACTCCCAGATATCATATGAACTACCTGAAAGGACTTTCTTAGAGCTATACTCCCCTCCTTTGCTGGGGCGTAACAAGCCTTACCTTTGTCCTGGAATTCTGGAAGTTTACCACAAGGATCCTGTTCAATTACTAGTTGCCAACCTTACTGCGCTTCCTCTGACAGTATCCAGAGGACAGGTTGTTGGTTACGGAATTTTGTTAAATGCTCCTGACATCTTGTCTCTTCCCCCTTTTGGAACGTTTCAAGACTTTAACCTACCCAAAGACAAGCCTCAAGTCCTATCTCTGTTCACTGCCCAAGACTTCCTTCAGTTGTCCCCAGTCCAACAGAAAGAGGTGCTTGATTACTAGACCAATTCTCAGACATCTTTGCTACAGATAGTACTGATTATGGGCTAGCCAAATGTTTGATTCATCAGATTGACACAGAAGATGCTCCCCCCTTTTGTGCCAAGCCATATTGCTGTAGCCGAGTGGAAGATGTGCAGGATTCTAAGGAGCTCAAACAACTGCTGGATGCTGGACTGCTAGCTCCCTCTCAAAGTCTCTGGGCTTCCCCTCTGCTCATATTAAAGAAAAAGGATGGAGGACACCAGATTTTGATAGACTATCAAAGGTTGAATTCTCTAACCAAGAAAGATTCCTATCCCTTACCGGGCATTGATGACGCTCTTTGACGCCTTGGGGGTTCTAAGTTTTTCTCTGCCATGGATTTGGCGTCTGGCTACTTGCAAGTTGACCTCTCTCCTGAAGAACGTCAGAACGCTGCACTCATCACATCAGAAGGATTTTTTGAACCTACCTGCATGCTGCAAGGGCTCTGTAATGCCCCAGCAACTTTCCAGAGGGCCATGGACTCCATCCTGCGTGACTTGAAGTTGTCGTGTGTCTTAGTCTACCTAGATGATATAACAGACTTCAGCACAACTTTCACAGATCACCTATCCCATCTTAAAGAGGTGTTCATAAAGATCCAAGAAGCTGGCCTCAAGTTAAAGCCCTCTAAGTGTGCTACCTTCAAAGAGCGCCTTAAATTCCTGGGCCATGAAGTAACCCAAACAAATTTGTCCAATGACCAAGAAGGTTGAAGCCATCAGCAAAATGCTTCCGCCCACCAACCTCCAAGAAGTACAAGTCTTTCTGGGCATGATGGGTTACTATAGACAATTCATCCCTGATTTTGCTGATACTAGCAAACCCCTGGTCCAACAATTGCTTAATGTCCCTTTCAAATGGACTGCCAGCCAACAGCAAGCCTTCAAGACTCTAAAGCAGAAACTCAAAGAAGCACCCATTTTAGTGTACCCCAATTACGGTAAGGAATTCATCTTGTACACTGATTCTAGTGACCTTGCTATTGGGGCTATCTTGGCTCAGCTTGACAATGAACGTGTGGACCACCCTGTAGCCTACACTTCCCGTGTGCTGAATAAGCATGAAAAGAATTATAGTGTTATAGAGAAGGAGTACCTTGCTGTGCTGCATGCAGTCAAACAATTCCGCCACTATGTGTATGGTACCCATTTCACTGTTGTCACTGACCACGCTTTGCTCAAATGGTTACAACAACTTAAGGATCCTGAAGGACGCTTAGCCAGATGGGCTCTCTGCCTGCAAGGTTATGACTTCACTGTGCTCCATTGCCCCAGGATTCAACATCAGAACGCTGATGGGTTGTCCCAAATGCCCATCCTTGCCCTACATCCTGCTGAGGCAGACTGCCTGTACCAGATAATTTGCTACCCTTCTTCCTGGGAAAGTGAGACAGAAGAGGTTCAACTTGCCCTGTCCAAATTGTCTGAAGACACCCTCATATGCAATAACCAACTCTTCAAGAAGGTGCGGGGCCAATACCTGCCATATGTGCACCCCAGTATTTGCCTCTCCTTAGTGCTGCAAGCTCATAAAGAAACTGGCCATGGAGGCATTGCCAAGACCTTTTACTGGCTTCAGAAGAATTACTTCTGGGAGAATCTTTGCCTGTTGATCCCAGATGTCATAGCTAGTTGCCATGACTGCCAACTTCAGAGGCCCCAATCTGCTTCTCACAAGTTCAAATTGGTCCCCCCTCAACATGCCTTTCACACTGTCAGCATTGATGCTGTAGGTCCTCTCCCCCACTCATGCTCCAGATGCCGCTTTATCCTGATTGCCGTTGACCACTTCAGCAAGTGGGTAGAAGCTTGCCTTACTAAAGACATCACTGCTAAGACTACCGCTGCCTTCCTGCTGCAGGATGTTTTCTACCGCCATGGCTGTCCTCAAGTGCTGTTATCAGACAACGGAACCAGCTTCAATGCCAAACTTGTAACCTCTGTTGTTGAAGCTCTAGGAACTCACCAGTCTTTCTCTGCCCCTATAATCCTTCCACTAATGGGGCAGTTGAGCATGCCAACTCAATACTGGTTTCTATCATGAGGAAGCTCACCTACTCTGACGCTGCCAATTGGGATCTATACTTACCTGCTGCACTCTTTGCCTATTGTCTGAGCAAGCATTGGGTCACAGGGTACTTCCCCTTTGCCATGTTGTATGGGTGTGAAGCCACCACTCTGTTGCTCTTGGGGTTTCCCCTCCTTTCCTCTGATAAGTCTATGAACCCTGACAACCGCATCAAAGACCTAGTCAATTGCATAATTGATATATAAGCCACTGCCTACACTTCTGCATATAAGACTAAGATGCTCAAGCTCTCTCCTGAAAATGCAGGGCGCTCCCCCCTTGCCTGAGTTTGCTATTAGTGACCATGTCCTATACTATCAACACTGTGTGGGTGGGCGCACGCACAAACTGGACTCCCTGTGGATTGGTCCTTTAGAGGTGACTTTCAAGCAAGGATCTGAGTACACTATAAAGCTTCTCTCCAGTGGTCGCCCTTTTGCTTGCGTACACGCCAAGTTCCTCCGCAAGTATCACCCCCCAAAGGCCAATCTAGAGGGGGGTAATGTCGTGAATAACGTCATTCACCATGTTTCAATTTTGCCTTTGTTGGGCCATTTTGAAGAAGAATCTCTTGCTTTTGCTTTCAACTCTCAAAATGAACTGGCTTCTGCTTTAGGAAATATGATTGCTCGGTTTCCTGACTCTGCGCAACTCACTTGCCCCACTCATGCTTGTGGCAAGTGATCCTACCGTTCTGGTAGTGTTTTGTGGTATTCTCAACCACTATATATTCCATTTCCATATTCACCAATAAAATTAAGTTCTATTCACATTTTTGTCTTTGTGTCTTTTGTACTTCCGCGCCTCTCTCTAGACACGCCTAGTAGAGATTATTCATTCAGGGCCTCAAGGTAAACACTATTGCCTTCCCTGTCATCTAACTGAGACTTAGTACAAATCCAATCCTAAGGTTAGGGTTCCCCGTTGTGTGTCTGTGCCACACCTCAGAACACGACAGTGGTTAACAGCAATCCAATAATTTAAGCGTGAGTTACTATGTAAGTTACTATAGAGTTTATTATTAATAATAATGTCAGCACTCAGAAATGTTGTTTATTTGCTTTTGATTATCTTCTGGGGGAGTTAGAAAAATTATAGTGGTGTAATCAAGCTTAAATTAATATGTCACATCCTATTAAGAATGCTGTAACTGGCATTGTCAACACTTTACCTTTTTCATATTTGAATACAACTTCTTAACAATTTCATATAAAGATAATGGTAAAATATCATATTCCTACCCCCAAAATATCATTTTTTAATAAAGAAATAAATAACTTTGATAATTTTTAACTTATTTTCAAAATCTTTAAATTTTATTACATGAACAAAAAAGCACAGAAAACAGTTAACATATGCTAGCCCGCTTGAATTTAATTAAGAATACTATGTTTTTTCATAGTAAATTTTCAGGGAAATGTTGACAGTGTTAATGTTGTCAATAATAATATCTACAAAAGTTTTCTAATTATCAGTGAGAATTAAGCTTTTTTTGCTAATTTTTACTCATAATGTTGGCGTTTTTCATTTTTCACATATGAAACTTTATGTTTTACATAATAAAAATATCTAATTTTTTGATATGTTGTATTTTTAAATTTTTTTCATATTTTCTAATTTTAAATAAATCTATATATAATTATAATAATTTTACATAAATCTCTTAACTTTTAACTTGCTATTTATAACTTAAATAAAATAAAAACTATAAAATATTTTTTAAATTTTAAATGTCAATAAAAGCCATATAATGTTTACTTTTTATATATTATGTTTTTTAAGTTGTTTTTTTAAGTAAAAAGCTTTACCTTAGAACTTTTAGCTTATTATTTTAGGACAAGAACATCTCAAAGCAGCCCAAAGGAACCAAGAATTCCACAAAGGCCCCCAAGACCCCAAAAAAAGCCTTCCTCATCCAAAAAAGACTACCCAAAAGCCTTCCCCAAAGCCCTTTCTTGAGCCCTCTCCCAAGAAGAGTCCCGCTCATTACACTGGAGAAGAGGAAACTGATGGTTCACTTACAGATCACACTTTCTACAACTTGGCTTCAGATAAGAGCCTAATAAGAAGCGCTGCCAAGCCAAGAAGTCCCCTCCAGGGATAAGTCTCCCACACACAAGGAGCACCAAGACAAGCCCCCTTCTACTTCCCCTGGCTTCTGCCATGCTCCTGCTGGCCCCTGAGACCCTCTGTTGGCCCATAATACCTGCAATGCTGATGGCAAATTCAAGGTACCTTACTCCTTGCTCAAATACTTCCCCATAATGAGGGTCAAAGGGGGGAAGCCATGGTAGCAAATGGTTACATCTTTTCATGTAACAATGCCAACTGGGGCTTCAAGAGCCGGAATTACACCTGCAAGTACTGCTCCTGTCCAATGTGGATCAACACTGAGTGCTGGTACTTGTTCCAAACATTAAGGGTGAGCACCTATGCATAATGTCCAAAACCAGCATAGCCCTCCTCCTCAAGTGGTAAATTGTCTAGCTCATGTCAACTTCAAAAGGTCTTTTCCCCACCCAGCTGATTGTGCTTGCTTGCATGTACCTCTCCCCAACCAAATTGAAGAGGGTTCTAACCCATAGTCATCTGGTGAAGTTTGTTAGTGATATGCGTTAAGCCACCAATCCCCTGGCCAAGAGTGCCACTACAATTAAATACCTGGTCCTCAATGATGCCTTCAGAAAAACTGAAGATGGAGAAATGTTCCTGCTCTATGACAATGGTCAGGAAGTGGAGTATAGGTTCATTGCCTAAGCACTACCCAAAACCTGAAGCAGCCAAATACTGTTACCACTTGGCTGTGACAGCATCTTTGCAACCTGTCCTTCCCTATTCAAGCAGCTTTGGGTAATACATAGCCAATTCAACACCCAGGTATCCCCTATGTCTTCTTCCTCCTTCCTAGTGCTAATTCTGATATCTACAACAGAGCCTTCAAAATTGTCCAGGATGCTTTGAGCTCCCTTCCTGCCAACCAGCTCCCCCCTCCCACCCATGCCACCAGAGCAAGCCCTTACTCTGCTGAGAAGGATAAGTCTGCCCTAACCGCTGAGCAGCTAGTTTATGAGCTCTCACTTAGGCCAAAGATGATCATCATGGTCTTTGAGCTTGCTCAGTTCTAAGCTTCAAGGCCATCTTTAATGGGGAAATATAGGCCTGCCTCTTCCATTTTAGGCAGGCCCTTATCAAGCATCTTAAGAGCAAGAAGAAGCTCTTCAAAAATTATTTAAATAATGGTAAAGGGAAGTGCTGCTTTGTATTGACCCAGTTTTTTGCCTTGGCTTTTGTGCAGCCAGGGCATACTGGGATTGGCTTTGAGGCCCTCCTGGAAGATGCTTACATGAAGAAGCACTCCACCATCTTCAAGGGCTACCTTGATTATTTTGAGCACCAATGGTTTAGAAAGAAGATGCCTGACCAGAGAGAGAAGAGTGGGGCCACAGCGCCTTAGAACTGTCAAAGCGCCTGCCTCAAGGGGGAGATAAAGACCACATCCAGCCTGGAAGTGTGGCACAAGCACCTGAAGGTGAAGTTTGGGTCAAACCCCAAGTATAACAAGTTCTTCTCCAAGCTTCAGGAGGAGCAGGCCCAGAATGTCTCTAAGTTTTGTGACCTGGTCAATCAGGTGGGCCCAAAGAAGAGAAAGAGTAAGGAGCAGGACTATCAGGAGGACGTCCAAAAGGTGGTGAAGAGAAGTATAAGGTGGCAGAAATAAAGAATTACCTAGAAGATGCTGCAACTTCTCTTGCTGGTGGCTTTAATTAGCCCAATAAATCTTGCTTTGCTTTGCCTGTATATTTTTTACTTTTAGATTTTATATATTTTTGTTTTTTGGATAATAATAATTTTTTTAGTATAAATGTTAAGTTTTATATACAGTTTAAATGTGGTTTTGTAAGAAAAAAATTATATTTTCTTAATTTATCTTTAAGGTATGAGATATTTTCAGTTGTGCTTATATAACTTATAACAAATTAAAATAAGAATTTTCTTATATTCTGTAGTTATTATTATACATAAAATATTTTATTTTATGGTTTATTGGAATTTTAATTTTTATGGAAATAAAAAATAATTCTATAATAAAGAGTGTAATTTACATAGTAAATTAAATAATACTTTTGTGTATCTTCTTATTCTTATTATTTATGTTGCAACACCTTTGATTACTCCCTCTTGGGGAATTAACGCCCCAAGCAGTTCACCAAATGAATCACTGAGTGGATCACCGGCTAATCATTAAGTTGGTGGCACCATTATCAGTCAACCATCTATGACAGGGATCAATCAATCCAGGTCCTAAATGGAACACAACTTGATTAAGCCTTGTGACTCAAGAGAAACATTACTCAGATAAGCCCCATGACCTCCATGACAAACATGGACGGCATGTGGCTTGTCATTATACTATATAATATTCTTTATCCACATTCAATAAAGTATAATTCTCTTCCTAAATCTTCCCCTTATTTTGTTTGTTCTACTTCCCAGAAGTATAAACTTGACAGTGGTAGCACAGGTAGGTTATCCATACCTACCCAACTTAATGGAAAAATCCCTTCCAAGAAAAGAACCCAAACAATGGTACTCCCTAATGGCTGGAGAGATTACAAAGTAGGACAAGGCATTCCTGCAGGCCTTGACATCTACAATAACGTCCTTGTGCCCATCTATCAGTACAACGCTCTCAAAGCCTGCAGACTGTTGCCCACCACACCGACTACAACAGCACATCCACAGCCTGAGATACCCAATATTGTGTTTCAACGCCTGCACACTGCTGAAATTGGCGCCTTTTCAGGACTACACTGCAAAAACGCCTCCCTCTGGATCAACAGTATACAAAGTAAATTTGAACAAATTTACTACCCTCAAAGACTCTGGGTCAGCAAAATCGCCCTTTGTGTCACAGAAACTGCTTCACATTTTGTAACTGAATGGCTAGCTCAACACCCTGACCAGAAAGAGAATTGTGAGATTTTCAAAGCTGTGTTTCTCAAAAAGTTCTCCATAAAGGATTCAGACGTGGTGATCATGACTGAGCTTCAAACCTTCAAAATGACAGGAACCATTGAGGAGTACATTGCAGCATATGAAGGACTACATGACCAAGTACCCAACACCATCAACTTTGATGAACCTGGGCTGCGCCTAGACTTCTACAATGGCCTTCCCACACACATTAGACGTCATTTTGAATTGACTTGCTGCAAGAACCTTGAGGATGTATTCTCAGAGAGAAATCACACAGCTCAGAAATATGACAATCTATACGCCACCAACAAGCGCAAGGAAAACTCTGCGGCTAAGAGAGAACCTCGCCCCAATAAGCAAAACAACCAAGACAACAATACCCATCCTTGAACAGGGAATCACACTGCACAAGCCAACCAGGCCAGCACCAAAGATACCAACAAGGAGGGAAAAGCTCAGGGGAGTGTTTAGGCAAGCTGCTTTCCCCCAATTCACAAGACTTTTATAGAGAACAGGAGGTGGATTTAATCACCATGATCCAAGTACCCTCCAGAAATCCTCTACTGTTTGCTGCCCAAACTGTAAATAAACTCCGCACTTATCCCTTCTGATTTTGCAGATATCAGGGCACAGCACTATTTGACACTGGAGAAGATCAATCTCTCATCAACAAGAGCTTCACAGACCTCATGAAGGTGCCTACCACTCAAAGTAGCATCAAGAGGGTCATCATGGCGGACAACTGAAGCACACCAGTCACCCAAGAGACAAAACCTTTCTGCACCCAAATTGGAGATATACAGACTTTTCTCAGTGGGCCAATCATAAGAATCCCCAAGTATGAGGTCATACTTGGCCTGTACTGGATGAGAAAGATAAACCCTCATATCAACTGGGACAGTGCCACCCTCACCATAAAGCAAGAAGAAGTCCAACATCATGTATACCCAACACATCTTGACACTCTCATGAGGGACCACGTATTTGTAAAAAATCATGGAAACAGAAGAAGAAACTGACCCTAGCAAAATCAATTGGAGCAACTTTTTGTACAAAGTTATCCACTTCAAAAACACAGAAACTCAACACAAACAGGCCCCCATCAGAGACCAGCTAGTCAGTGAATTCCCCTCTTTATTCCAAGAGACACTACCCAAGTTATCCCCTGATTGGGGTATACAACACAAAATTGACCTAAAAGGGAGTGTACCTAAAGCACAACCCATCTACTGCCTCACACCACAAGAAGACAACACCCTAAAAGCTTACCTTGACAAAGCACTCAAAAAAGGCCTCATTAGACCCTCAGAGTCACCTTTTGCTGCCGCTGTCTTCTTTGGAGCAAAGAAAGACGGAGGAACCTGCCTGGTCACAGACTACAGGGCCCTCAATGAGGTCACAATTAAGAACAGGTATCCCCTGCCCCTTATTGATGACCTTTTTGATGCCCTGGGGGGTCCCAAATCTTCACAAAAATTGATTTTTCAGCAGGTTGCCACCAAGTTTGTGTGAAACCTGAAGACATTCAAAAGACTGCATTTTAAAAAATTATGGATCCTTTGAATGTGTTGTCCTCAAATTTGGCATGAGAAACGCTCCCAGTACTTTTGTAACCTTCATTAATGAAGTCTTCAAGGAACACATTGGAAAAAGAGCAATTATCTACCTGGACAACATCATCATTTATACTCCCAACCTGTAACAACACTGGGAAGACGTCTTCTCAGTTCTTTGTACCATTAAAGAAAACCTTTGATTTCCAAGCCGTTCAAATGCAAGTTCTTCTCAACTGAACTTCCATTCCTTGGCCATATCATCAGCAAGGACAGTATTAAACCGGACCCAGATAAGATATGTGCTATAAAAAAATGCCAGCCCCAAGAAAAAAGAACAAACTCTGCACTTTACTTGGAATGATAGCTTATGTACACAGGTTCATCCTTGACTGGGGCGCCCTAACAGCTCCCTTGTCAGTCATCACCAGGAAAACAACCAAATTTTTATGGACGCCACTAAAAGACCAGCACTTCTGTCAACTATAGGAACACATGGTTACCACCCCTATTCTCCAGTACCCAAACCTCAAAGAAATCTACAAGTTAGAACCCACACATCTGACTACGTTATAGGAGGGGTACTCTGCATCCAAACGGCTCAAAAGGACTTCCTTCCCATGGCATATGAATCAAGAAAGCTATCTGATGGCAAAGAAAGATACCCCATACACAACAAGGAATTGTGGGCCATCATACACTGCCTCATGAAATGGCAATGCTATCTGGAAGGAGCCCAGGCATTCAAGGTAAGCACTGACCACAGATTGTTGATATTCCTTAAAATACAACAACACCTGCCAAGAAGACAAGCCAAATGGATGAGTCTCATACAGAGATACCCCATGTAAATTTAATACAAGCCAGGCAAGGAAATTCTTACTGAAGATGCCCTGTCAAGGCTATACAGCAAATATGACCTCTGTGATGATGGCAACTCCAAATGACCTATGTTAATAATGGGGAATCTTCAGGAAGGGTTCCCACCTGGCACATCAATGGACATCCAAGAGAAAGTCCTTAAGAACAAACATCTGTTCAAAAACGTATATGGCACTCTGCACCAAATACTTCCAAGTGGTGACACTGTACTTTACGTCCTGTCAACACAAAAGATTGACACAATCCTCCAATATCACAGAGACCTGGGACACACCCGCAGCAGGAACTTACACAGATATCTCAAGACACGCTACTGGTGGCCCAACATCTTGATGATATCAGAGAGGTACTGGAAAAATGCAAAGTCTGCAAGAAGTATGCCCAAACCAAAGCACCACCCAAATCAGTGGTACTCATGTCCATCACACAACCCTTCAAGGTATGGTCTTTGGACATTGTGGGGCCATTGCCTGAGGAAAGCAAGGGCAAGAAGTACATCATAATAGCTATTGAATATGCAACCAGGTGGCCTGTGGTGCAAGCCACCAAAGAACACAAAGGCAATGATGTGAGACAATTCATCAGAAAAGAGATCATAGCCAAGTTTGGGAAGCCTGACCTCCTGATCACAGATGGAGGCACCAAACTTAAAGCCATTGAAACCAATGTATACCTTGCCAAGAATTGAATAAAACACTTCACAGCCAGTTTATATTACCCATCAGCAAATGGACAAGTATAACAACTAAACAGCGCACTTGTAGAAGCCCCCAGTAAGTTATCTGCTAACAATCCAAAGGCCTGGGTTGACATGCTCCCAACAGCGCTCATGGTCTATAGAACACAAGTCAACTGCAATATGGGCAAAACCCCTTATGAGCTTGTCTATGGTCAAAAGCCTGCTATTGTTAGTACAGCTGCAGGACCGCAATTACCTCTGCCCAAAAAGGTTCCAGACAACAGTGACCCCAATGTACAACGCGCTAGAAAAGACCAAGTGGAAATGAAACACCAAAGAGTTGAAAGGGAAGCAACCTCACTACAGAAGTAAAGATTCCAGGTTGGGGAAAAAATATGGGTTGTCAACCATGATCAGCATAAGTTGGACCCAAGACTGTGTGGACCAGGCATAGTCATGGAAGTCAAGCCCAGCAATACCTACCTCATCAAGGGAATTGAAGCTCAAACTGAACTAAAGTGCATGCACCACAACCAACTCCGCCTGTGTAAAGCAAGAACAGCCCAACGCAATTCCAGGCTCCCTGTCCCCAACACCAAACTGGATCAATAACAAGTGTGTATCCCCAACACTCTTAAGAAAATTCCCAAGGCTCCACCTTCTAGCACCCCAGGAGGAGATATTGCAACATCTTTGATTACTCCCTCTTGGGGAATTAATGCCCCAAGCAGTTCACTAAACTATTCACCAAATGGTTCACCAAACAGCCAGTAAACTGGTGGCACTATTATCAGTCAACTATCTATTACAAGATCACCTAATCCAGATCCTAAGCGGAACACAACTTGAGTAAGCCTCATGACTTAAGAGGAATATTACTCAGATAAGCCCCATGACCCCCATGACGTACTTAGATGGTATGTGGCTTGTCATGATAATATATATTATTCTATATTCATATCCAATAAATTATCATTCTCTTCTTAAATTTTCCCTTTTATCTTGTTTATTATACTTCCCAGAAGTATATACACGGCACCATTAAGAGTCTGTTCACCTTGGCCCTGGTCCTTCTTTGCCCAGACCCTGAACACCATTTTCTTTTTTACACAGATGCATCAGACTTTGCCCTGGGAGGGGTGTTACTGCAGCTTGGGGAGGATAGTGAACTCCACCCTGTGTTGTCCTACTCCTACAAGCTGCTTGACAGAGAGATAAATTACCAAATGTATGAGAAGGAACTATTTGCTATTGTCAAATCCTTGGACCACTGGCACCATTAATTGGAAGGGAGTAAATTACCAGTGCTGATTAGAACTAATCAAAAGAGCCTCTTTTATTTCACAGATAAGAGTAAGGTTAGCCCATGCCTAGCCCAATGGGCTATTGACCTTCTTGCCTTTGACTTTAAGATCAGCTACATCCCAGGACACCAGAACGTAGTACCAGACGCCTTTAGTAGACAAGAGGATTTGGATGACCCAAGCCAGTCTTATGGGAAACACAACAAATGTTCCTTACTCTTGGAAGATCAGTTCTTCTCCCACATTATGACTCTATCTTATCCATTCACCTTGGACCAGGACATTATGGCTTTTCAACACCTTGACAAGGAAAACATCCATACTGGCCTTATTCTAAGCAACAGAGCTTGGTTCAAGAATGGAACCTCTATGTACCAACCAACAAACACCAAAAAACAATCTTGGAAAGCTTCCACAATTCCCTTCTCACAGGATATGGGGGAATACATAAGACAATCAAAAGAATCCAATGAAGATACTGGTGGCCCGTTATGAAGGAATCAGTCACCCAATACATCTCCACATGTGTGACGTACGGCTGCAACAAATCCTCCACAATGAAACCTCAAGGACTACTTAAACCACTACCTATACCTCCGCGCCCTTGGCACTCCATCTTCATGGATTTTATTGTGGAACTTCCAGAGAGCAATAACATGACCGGCATCTTTGTGGTACTAGATTTTTTAAAAAAAGTATGCTATATTCACTCCCTTCAAGCATGCTACTGTGGAAGACACTGTCAACATGTTCCTGACACATGTAATTGCCAATCATGGAATTCCCAACAACATCATCTCAGATTGAGGTACACAATTCACATCCAAGTTCTGGCAGTTCCTAATGCAGGTGTTACATGTATAAACTCTTATGTTGACCTCTTTTCACCATCAGACCAATGGACAAACAGAAAGGGTAAAGCAAGTGCTGGAAGGTTTCCTCAGGAACTATGTAAACTTGCAACAGGATGACTGGGAATCCCTACTCCCTCTTTCTCAACTATGTTACAACACAAACCACCATGACTCTATTGGAGTATCTCCCTTCTTTGCTAATTATGGCTATAACCCTGAAGACCTTCCTGATTCTCCAGCAGAAGATACCATACTGTCTGCACATCAATGGGCTGCCTTGCTACTTAAGAATCATCAGTACCTCAAGACACAACTGGAGAAATCAATCCTTCAGTACAAGACCCAAGCTGATAAACATCAAAGAAATGCTGAATACATTCAGGTTAGCAACTATGTTTTTCTTGCTGCAAAAAACCTTAAACTTGATATTCCCAGTTAAAAGCTAGTCCCAGAGAAGATTGGGCCCATGTTGATCATTGAGTTACAATCTGATGTTAACTTCCAACTCAAACTTCCTGAAGGTTCCTCCACCCACAATGTTTTCACATCAGCCTCCTGACTAAATTCAAGGGTTCCTTATCTGATTTGAACCACAAGGATCCTCCACCTGTAATCTTAAACCATACACCTGAATGGGAAGTGGAAGATATCCTCAATCATCGCATCTCTTGAGGAAAACTTCAATATTTGGTAAAATTGAAGGGCTATGAGGTAGAGTCCAACTCCTGGGAACCTGACAAGAACCTAGAGAATGCACAGGAAGTCCTCTCTTGCTATAAGAGTACTCTGGAAGGAAAGGGCCTTCCTGGGGAGGACAGTGTCAGGGATTCTTCCCTGACTACAACAATACTTTATTTTATAGTAATAATTTAATTTTATCAGTGTTGATACTCCCAGACACCAACAAGGTATTAGACACTCAAGCAACTTGGGACAACACTTCCCAAGACAGGGATCAAACCAAGAACCCTAAATTAATGCCAACTGTTAGTTTACGCTCTACAATTAAATTAAATTATCTTTATATATTGATTCAATCCAATTGCTGTCTGCCTTTGAATACAGTGTTGTTCTGCTGGTGTTAATATTCCATTAATACACATCAATTACCGCTCAAATTCTGATTGGTTGCTTTCTCCTCTCTTGCTGCTCTCAGATTGACTCCTACACTATGAAACTAAGGCTCTGCACTTGATCTGCTATGTAATTAAGCTGATAACCTGCTTAAATGTTTTCAACCTTTTTGCTGGTTCCTGGTGCCTCTCACATAAGTTCTTATTCACATATATGACTATCAGGACAAAAATTGAGGAACAGCTACAACAGGTATTACTTTTAGCCACTATTTGCATGAAATTCATTGGTAAATCCCCCATACCCTAGGATCCTCTTAAATTGCTTCAGCCTATTTTGGAGTATTTAAGTGAACCATTTATCATCCTTCTTATTTATTCCAACAATAAAGATATATTCTCCTACTCTAAAGCTTGTCCATACTTCTCTTCTGTACCCCATTTTTTGAAACCATGAAAGAAATTTCATTCCTGTTCTGGTTTCTAGTTCTTTTGCTTTCTGTGGGATTGGCCCTGGAAAATACAACTCCCATCACAGACTGGCACAATTCTTCCCCTGATGACTACCATCAGAAGGAGTCCCTGGCAAACGGCTGGTTTAAATATCCTTCAGGTTGCTGGGAAAGAAAGTTCCATTGCGGACAGTCCAAAACCTTACCTCCCCCTTCTGAACTCTCCTTGGTGAGACCTAATGCCTCATTCTACCTTCTTTCTTACCTAGTTGTATATTATTTGCTGGGCAGATTCAGTTCAATGATGGGTCAGTTTGCCTTCCTTGGGAATTTTGGACACCTGGCAATGGTTACAGTTCCTATTGGTTTGGCTATAGCAGACCTTAATTTAGGGGCCTTGGTTCATCAGATTGGGAACTTGCTCCCTCTCAAGTGGGTCCCTGACACCTACGTCTTGTCAACGCAAAAGATTGACACAATCCTCCAATACTACAGAGATCTGGGCCACACTTGTAGCAGGAACTTGCATGAATACTGTAAATTCAGAACCTAAAGGTAAAAATGCGGGATTATCAAATTCTTTTGCATGAACTCACCAATTTAATGGAGTAATTTCTATCCTAGAACAACTTACTTTTTATATAAAAGGAAGAAAAATATTCCAATAAGTTGGTGATTTTATGCAAAAGAATTTGACAATCCCGCATTTTTACCTTTAGGTTCTGAATCTACAGTACCTCAAGATGCGCTACTGGTGGCCCAACATGCTGGATGATATCAAGGAAGTATTGGATCAATGCAAAGTCTGCAAAAAGTACGCCCAAACCAAGGCACCACCCAAGTCAGTACTACTAGTGTCAATCACACAACCCTTCAAGGTGTGGTCATTGGATATTGTGGGACCAATGCCAGACAAAAAAGGCAAAAAGTACATCATAACAGCTATCAACTATGCAACCAGATGGCCTGTGGCACAAGCTACAAAAGAACACAAAAGCAATGATGAGTGTCAATCTATTGGTAAAGAAATCAAATCCAAGTTTGGGAAACCCAACCTCCTGATCACAGACAGAGGGACCAAGCTTACTGTAAATTCAGAACCTAAGCGTAAAAATGCGGGATTGTCAAATCCTTGGTCCAAATTTTGAATCAATTTTGCCAGCAACTCAACTGAGTGAAAATTAAAAATTTAATAAAACTAACTATTTAATTTGCCTTTTTTTGGTTTATTTAATCTGGCAAATTTTAAATCCCTTTAAAAGATAACTCAACTAACAAAAGATCAAACACATCAAACAAATGCAGGATAAATGAATCATAAATTCAGGATTCTAATGTATGATTTGAGATTTCCTGTATGTCAAAAAAATCATAGACATCATGTAAAAATTGATAAATCTGAAATTGCGGGATTGTCAGATCCAAGAACCAAATTTCAAATCAAAAATGAGATGAATTCAAAACAAATGTAATTTATGGGCGTTTCAAATAGGAAGTCAAAGGATATAGAGTGGATTTGTGATAATTCTTTTAGGAATCATAGGCATTCTCAAAAACAACCCTATTCCATTTTAGGACCGCTAAAATCTAGAAGCTTAATTGCAGTAGATTTTAAAAACGTTAATAATATAATAGAATTATACATTAAAATCCATTTTTATTATGTTATCTTTTTCATGGTGTATTGATAGTTCATTTTCTATTGATAATGTGCTTGTGTTTAATTGGATAGTTTCACCTCCAGTTACCTTGGCAATAGGAAATCAAGCTGCCTCCCTGAGACCAGCTGTGGTTGCAGAGGCAACTTGATTTCCAATTGCCAAGGCAACTGGAAGTGAAACGATCCAATTAAACGCAATCACATTATCAACAGCAAATGAACTATCAACACATCAAGGAAAAGACAAGATGATAAGATAGATTTTAATATATAATTCTATTTTATTACTAGTGTTTTTTAAAATCTACTGTAATCAAGTATCCTCAATAGAAATACATGAATACATAGTGTAGTAAACTGATGGTTTATCTTTTCCTCTCCTTTCTTCCTTAAAAAGAAGTTTTATGGCCCCTGGCTACGCCAGGGGCTAAAGTTTTTAAAAAAACTATGTTTTATCAGGAGGGTAGCTCATATATAATTATATAGTTTTGTGGTTGCTATGTTAATGATTTAGAGTGCAGAATATTGCATCATTTCCAGTTTAGACAATTTTAATTTTTACTTAATTTCATGTCTAAACATGGTTTTTGAGATTTTATTTTTCATTTGATTTTCTACAGAGTGAGGCTTCTTGATTTGGGTTGATTTTTTCCTAGCTTCATACTGTAAATTCAATTTAGATTTCAGTTCCTGCAATTAATATCTGAGTTTAATAGTAGCATTCAAAAGTGATTTGAAATTTGGTTCTTGGATTTGAAAATCCTGAAATTCCAAAAAACATAGTAAACTTAATGAAAATGATTGATGAATTTGAACACTTCAAATCTGATTCCAGTAAATTCATTTCATCAATTGGAAATATTCAGTTTGACTTGAACTTTGAAAAGTGTCTATGAGTTCCTGCATTTTTAAAAATTCATATAAAAATACAAAGAATTCAATTTAATTAAAAAAGGCTATCCTGAAAAAGTGATTCAAAATTTGGACCACAGATTTGACAATCCTGCATTTTTACATTTAGGTTCTGAATTTATATTAAAGCCATTGACACCAACATCTACCTTGCCATTAATAGGAATAAAACACATCACATCCTGTCTGTATCACCCACAAGTAAATAGAAGAGTCAAACAACTAAACAGCTTGCCAGTGGAAGCCCTCAGTAAGTTATCTTCTAAAAATCTAAAATCCTGAGTTAACATGATACCAACAGCACTCATGGTATGCAGAACACAAGTCAGCCGCAACATGGTCAAAAGCCTGTATGAACTTGTTTATGGGCAAAAGCTCACTCTTGTTAGTACAACTTCAGGACCACAATTACCTCTACCTAAAAAGGTGCCAGACAACAGTGACCCTGAAGTACATTGTGCTAGGAAGGACCAAGAAGACATGAAAAAAGAGTCAAGAGAGAAGCAATCCCACTACTACAAGAGAGATTCCAAGTCAGGGATGAGATTTGGGTTGTCAACCACAATCAACACAAGTTAGATCCAGGGTTGAGAGGACCAGACATTAAAATGGAAGTCAAGCCCAACAATACCTACCTTATCAAGGTAATTGGCACACAAACCAGCTAAAACACATGCACCATAACTGTCAGGGCCCAGTAGGTCTTGACAGGTTTCCATAGGAAACAACTTACACAGATTTAATATAAACTTGTCATAATCAACTAAATTCAACTTTATTTTATTGGGCTAAACTTAGAATGATCACAAGGGGATTATTGTGAGCAATAACTTTATATACCATTCCATTAGATTCTTTAGAATCTTCCTAAATCTTCTAGACAGTCTTAGGGACTCTGCTGGTGGCATCAGGCTGGGGTTTTGGGGCATCTTCTGAACAGCATGACTCATGTTTCTTTGAAAAATCTTGCACATCGGGCTTTGCATCCGTATTTTGTCTAAAAATAAAACAGATCAACTCTCCTGGTGTTTGGCTTCAAAATGCGTGTCTGGACGTCCAAATCTGTCCAGTAGTTGCTGAGTTATGCTCAAATTAAGATTTGCATCAATTCTTGTGCCTTGGTCGCATATTTTTGTCATTTTGCACTGGTTAGCAAGTTTGGCTGGCGGCCAAAATTTAAGAAGCCATAACTCATTGTATAGAGAAGCTAGGTGAGTCATCAAACTAGCATTAGGATTATGGAGAACAGTAGATTTTTCCCAATGCATTTTTGTAATATAAGATGTGTCAGGGTTTTTTCTGACAATAACCACCGTTGCCTGTGCAAAGCAAGAACAGCACAACACAACTCCAGACTCCCTGTTCCTAACACCAAACTAGATCAGTACCAAGCCTGTATCCCTGACACTCTCAAGAAAATTTCCAAGGTTCCACCTTCTAGCACCCCAGGGGGACTGTCTTAACATCTTCAATTACTACCTCTCAGGAAATTAATTCCCCAAGTGACTTGCCAAATGATTCCCTGACCAATCATTAAGTTTGTGGCATTGCTATCATTCAGCCATCTATTACAGGAATCAAACATTCTAGATCCTAGGCGGAACAAAACTTTAATAAGCCTTGTGACTTAAGAGAAACATTAATCATATAAGAATCATGACTTCCATGACTTACATGGACAGTATGTGGCTTTCCATGATACTATATAGTATCCTATATTCATATCCAATAAAGTATCATTCCCTTTTTAATTTTCCCCTTTATCTTGTTTATTATACTTTCAAGAAGTATATACTTGACATCAAGGACAGAAGAACATAGGTGCTTGATAGATTTGGTTAATTGAGCTTGGGAATTAATGGAATTTCTCTGGTTATTAGATACTAGGGAGAACAGAAAGTACACCCACTGTTGGTAAGAGGAGAACTGTTCCCAATGGTTGAAAGCAGTGGCACAAAGAGAGGAAATATTGTGGATGTGAAGCCCCAGTACCATCTGATGATGACTAAAGCAGGTTGTACAAAAGACAATACTAACCAATTAACAGAGTTGGCTGTTGAAAGGAAGTAGTGCAGAATACAAGGAGCAACTATCATCTTTTAATATTCTATAGACTTAAACTGGGCTTGTAAATTAGGGATGGCTTCTTTGCAGGCTAGTCCAAGGGCCACTGGCGTGATTTGATTTAGGTCAGGGGTACCCAGCGGGTAGGCAACAAGACAGGGGCCATTAGTCAGGCTTAGAACAGTAGGAGTGATAGGCAGGTTGGCAATTTATTTTTCCATTGGAGGGCTGGAAACTTCAGGAAAAGATAGTTCCTGAATTGGTGGATATGAGGGACCATAGAAAGTAGTTTTTAAGGGAGCAACCAAGGGTCTTACAGCCCCTGTAGTGAGCACCATTTTTGTTGTGTACTTGGGCGCAGCCAAGGAACACAACAGAAAATCCTAATAGTAGGATTGGGTTTGTACTAAGAAGGAGGTTAGTCTCTAGGGATAAATAAGGAATTTTGTTTAAGGCCCTGGGAATAATAATCATCAGAAATCTCCTCTAGACTAGACTAGGCAGATGGCGCTAAAGCATAAAGATAAACATAAATAAAGAGTGTAAACAGAGCTTAATTTTATTGGATGAATCATTTAGATTTTTATAGGGCAATAGTCTATCACAAAACGGTAGAAAGACAGTTAGATCACTGGCTACTCTCATAAGTGGGTCAAGGATCACTCAATTTACCAGTAAGAACATAAATGAGTCCTTTGCCTAATTTGGAGTAAAACCTATTTCAAGGAGAGAAAGGGAACTTAAGGAATTTGCACCCAAAATGTGATCCCATCAAATGCAAAATTGATAATGCTTGAATAATGGGATTCATGACAAATAGAAAGATTAAAGCCATTCAAAAGATGTCACTCCTGCTAGTTTGAGAGATGCCCATATTTTTCAAGATATTATAGGGTATTATTGTCAGTTTATACCTCATTTTGCTGATTTGGCAGAGCTCTTAATCTATTTTTTACATAAGGAGGTAAATTTTCAATGTAATCAAGAACAGGACTATGCTTTCAAAGCCCTAAACATGCTTTAGCTACTTCCTCTGTCTTAGTCCATCTGGATTTTTCTCTCCCTTTTCTTTTATTCACTGATGCCAGTGAAATTCCCATAGGTGTTATCTTATCTCAGAAAGATGATCAAGGAGTAGACCATCCTGTAGCTTACTATAGAAAAACTCTTTCCAAGGCCAAACAGAATTTCAGTGTAACTGAAAGAGAATGTCTTGCAGTCTTACTAGCTATAAAGAACTTTTGCCCATATTTATATGATACTCACTTCACTGCAATTACTGATCATTGATATCTATGATAGCTACAAAATATGGAGAATCCTGATTGAAGACTTACTCAATGGGCTTTTAAACTTTAAGGATATCACTTCACTATTCTTCACTGTGTTGGGGCTTTACATCAAAGTGCTGATTTGCTGTCTTTTACCTGTAGTCACCTGCCTGATTGCTGAAGAAGACAATATCTTTGATCTAATCAGAAAACCTGGATTAAAGACTTTGGAGTCTTTATCTGTTCAAGAACATCTAAAAGAAATGACCATTAATACCCAAATTCATTACAGTCTTTTTTTAATAAAAAAGGAACTCAGTAGTTATCTCATATTTGACCATCGGCCAGAACTGATATTATCATAAAAGATCTTATACAGATATATCACAGAGCAGTAAAAAACGTGAAAATGATGGAAGAATCAATGTCATTAGGAAGAAATTTTACTGACATTACAACAAACTTTAGATACTTATCTAGTGTGCAAATCCCTACTGGTCCCTAACTACAATTCAAACACAATATCTCATCTCTTTCCTCCCCTTTCCATCTAGTCAGTATTAGTCTAATAGAATACTTACCCATAGCATTAGGAGGGCACAAGTATATACTAAATGCTGTAGATAATCTGATCAAATTGTTAAAGGCCTCTTCTTCTTCCAGTGCTTCAGCTAATTCATTTAACTTGTTCCTACTGTAATATGTGAATCTTATCATGGGAGGCCTAATGTTTTACTATCCAATAATAGCATAAAATTTGCGTCTCAGGTGGTAGTAGAACTAACCTATCTGTTTGGCACTTATCAAACCTTTACAGCTCCCATCACCCTGCTACTAATGAAGAAGTAGAACAAGCTAATAGAAACCTCATTTTGATATTAAAAAATATGGCTTCTCCTGACATCTTACACAGACCCATTATCTAGATAGTGCTTTACTAGCTTACTAGATCAGACACCATTTCATTATAAAGATGCTTCCATTTTATCTTTTTTATGAATGAGACTTTATCATACCTATCATCCTAGAGTCTATTTTCTCTTCATATGGTTATAACTCTCCTGAAGTAAGAATGTAATTATTAGTAAATGAATTGTTCCAACTACAAGCAGCTACTACCAATGCTTTAGTAACCAAAACCAATAGGAATCTACAGCTGGAAATAAGAGTTGACCCAAAGTGCCTGATTACCCTATTGAAAGTACTGTGCTTTTTTATCATCATTGACTAGGAAAAAGAAGTGTCAAAACAGCAGGCTCAATCTTCCAGCAAGGTTCCAATTAAACAGGTTTGTGACCTACAATCTAATTATCCAGTCACTCAAAGCCAAACTAGGAAGTCAACTCAAATTTTCAAATCCAACAACATGAACAAATGATGATCCCTTACAGTGGATACCTTGTTTTGGCACTTGACTCATTACCAGGATCAGGAAACCCCTTCACCATCCTACCGTCTGATCAACACTATTATGTTCCTGTTATCCATGATTCACAATGACTATATAATACATTTCTCTCAATAAAGAATATTATCTATTTTCTAAATATTTTCCCCCTTTTAACTCTGCTAAAACAGCACAGTTATAAAAGAAGCCATAAGTTATCTACCAATTGTCCTGGTCCTTATATTGTTATTAATTGTCAATATCAAGAATATTCCATAGTCTCTGAACAAACTGGCATGGTAGTAAATCAAGTATACAGAAGATTTCTTCAACATTATTTACCCCCATGCTAAGAGCTTGAAGGGGGCATTGTCAGAGAGTTGATAAACTATGAGTCTTTGGGTAAACCTCTTGACGCTGAAAATAATCTAAAATCATCTTCCAAACTAAGCCAGATGAACTGAGCTTCCCTTGGTCTATAGCTACAGATAAAATATGTTCTTCCAAAACTAGTCAAAAAATTCAGCTCCACATCCAGACAATACAAAAGTGCTTGATTCCTTAAATGTGTCAACCCCTCCAATCTAAGCTGCAAAGAACAGTGTGAATACTCCAAGGTATTCTTTAAGATCACGCAAACCACCCAAGGGTATAAATACCAACACTTTTACTATCAATAAAATTATCATTATCTTGCTCTAAGTAAATTCTTTTGAGTGTGATTCTTTTATATTTAAAGTGAATTAACCTAAATTTAAAATCTATTCACCAACAACAAGTCTCAGCCTAGTAGATTCTGTGTTTAGGTCAGGCCATTATTTTAACACTTGCAAACAATTGAAGTCACATTATCCAACTTTGTTAACATTTCAGTTCTTTCAAAGAGCACCTCAATATTTATTGAATTCATATAATTCTCACTACAATGCCCAATAATCCAATTATATCTATATCTTGTACTCAGATCAAACGGGCTTAAAGCCAGAACCTCAAGTATAATATATTTAAATTTTTACCCAAGTCCTTTATTATGTCAATTAATAAAGTGCAACTTGACAGCCACCCACATGGGTTCAGGTACCTGTTAAATATAGAGGAATGTCTCTGTGAGGTGTAGCTAAATTACAATTTTGGCACCTTTCACACCACCTGGAAAGGATTCCAACTTTAGGTTCAGCATTTGTTATAACAGATCCACTTGGGTAGGGTAAATCTGGTATTGTGTTGTCCCAAGTGAAGCCAATTTTAAATGCTTATGAGCAATATTTGGTCTTTGTTAACTACATCAACTTCTGGGATCTTCCAACAGGGATGGGCAAGAAGGTCTCTTAGTGTGGTGTAGCTATACAGCTAGCCTGTTGTCCTTTTTTGGGGAATTTTCTTAAAGGTAGGTTGTTAATCAAACCTACCACTGCTATCGCTCTTTCAACTGAACCAATTGTAGTTCATTATTGCAATAGGGGAAGATAACAGTCCAATAGAAAGAAAAAGAATAGTAATGAGATTTAGCTTTATTTGGAAGACAGTAGTTAATTTACCAGAAAGAGAAGCCACTAATCCAGGTATAGTATGAGCAGCAAATATCTAATCAAGAGATCAGCACTTGGAATTGGTTACACACTTAATTAGGAGTTATTGTCTGTATTTTAATATTGGCAGTGCAATATCCAATATTGTTAGATATGTCATGGGGCACCTCTATGAGCACTCCCTGTATATTGTAAGATATGTTGGCAGGTGGAGAGTTAACCTTGGTCACAGCACTGTATCATATATTGTTAATTGGGTTGAATAGATGTGCCAGTGGCTCGAGGGAGGTGCTTGAGGTTTTTTATCAATTTTAAGTTCTAGGTCTCAATGTTAGCTGTTACCTCTTGTTCGAAGACTTCCCCAGATTTACTTGGTATTCTGGATATTCCAGGTCGTGCCCAGTTCCGATCTAGGATATATTGATTATGTCGCGACACAGCGGAAAATTAACGGCAAAAAGGTTGTAATTATAAATATACATAAGACTGAATTGTTTAATTCTCAACAACTAAATGCTACTGTTAACAGAGTACTGGGGAGCATCAGTGTTGCTGCCAGACTTGTGACGAAGGCGAGAGATGATTCCATCAGAGCCGGTGAAGCGAGGAATAAAGGGGGCGATACCGCCAGGGCCAGTGAAGCGAGGTAAAAATGGGATGATACCGTGCTTTCCTGACTTGTTGGGCAAGAAGGGGAGGTTTATCTTTCCTCCGTTGTTATTGTTTCCTTGAAATCCAGGGTTGAGCTCAATTTCAGTGTCTTCGTGTCCGTGACTGCCGTCTTTTTCGTCGTATCTGACTTCCTCACGCCCGCTGTTGCGGTTTCCATTGCGGCCATGCTTAGAGAAACGCCCATCAAGGCCAGTTTCTCTATCCTCGATGCCGTCTTCCTCACGTTCACTGTTTTGGTTGCCCTTGCGGCCATGGCTAGAGAAGCGTTCTTTAAAGCTTCCTTCTCGCTCACTGTTATGATTTTCACGGCGACCATGTTTAGAAAAACGTCCTTCAAGGCCGCTTTCACTTTCGTCATAGTTGCTTTCGTCACGTCCATTGTTTTGGTTTCCATTGTTAGAGAAGCGTTCCTCGAAACGGCCCTCCTCACGTTCACTGTTTTGGTTGCCCTTGCGGCCATGGCTAGAGAAGCGTTCTTTAAAGCTTCCTTCTCGCTCACTGTTATGATTTTCACGGCGGCCATGTTTAGAAAAACGTCCTTCCAGACCGCTTTCACTTTCGTCATTGGAGCTTTCTTCACGGCGATTGTTATTATCACCATTGATGGTTTCATGAGTTCCTTCCTCATAATATCCTGTTTCTTCATTTCTTCCTGAATTGTTTCTGTTGTATCTCTTGGGGATACCAACTCTTCCTCTAACAGAGCAAGAATCTCCACTGCGGCATGAAGCGATATCTGTAGCATCATTTGATGCGACAGGAGCAGCGTTCACAGCTAAGAGTCCGAGGGCAAGGAGAGTAACGAGTTTGTTGAGGGAAGGCATTTGATAAAAAGATAATTTTTATTTTCCCAGATATTTCTCTTTTTATAATAGCTTTGCAACCATCATTATATCGTGCAAATATGTACGAGCAATTAGCTTTGGCTTGGTTGAGGTAGCTTGCTTATAGTGAGGTGGCATGGATTGAACCTCATTCTTGTATTTTTAAATATACAACTTACCCCTTCAAAAGGTTTCCATAACAGTATTCTTATTAAGACTTTTCAATATTGACACAGTCACCAAAGCACTCCGCGTTTATTTTACCTGAAACACTGGATGATCGCTCCACTCCCCTCTGTATCTGACCCTCATTTTGTTTACAAAGGCTAATTACATAAATATTGGTGACGCCTTACCTAAGTGAGGGTCCTGGATGCTATTTCCGTGATGTTGCATAAACATGATTCCAACATTTAACTTACCAAATAAAAAGTCACTTGGCCAGTAGAAAACCAACCAATTACACAACCTTAATAAAGATTGATATGAAAATGTGGAATAACCTTCAACACAATTGACACTGCTATCATTGTAAGAATTCTCCTTTTCTCTAAAACAGACACGACAAAGTAAATTTTCGTCAAACCACAAATGCAACAACAAACGAAATATCCAAAAAAGTAAAAACTATTGGTAGATGCTTTGACAGCCCTTCTTAAAAGCAATGCGCAAGATTAGCATCTTCCACATCAAAGCCCAATCACACCGAAATATACAGTCATATTCCCAAGAATTTATTACTTGAAAGATCCAATGATTCCATCCCTATGTACAATAGTTTAATGGCTAATACATCCTGATGTACTCATGGGTTTTACAAATAAATTCAAATATATCTGCATTCCATTCATACCAAATCCCACAAGCTCAATCTTTAAACTATGTAGAGTTTTAAAAAATCCATCCAGAGATCGATTTATAGAAAAACTTATTTTAAATATAAGTTGGATCCAGTTTATGCCGTTAAAAGATATCTCAACTAATTAAAAGGCAAGAATATACCAAGAATTTAAATAAATTATTAAAAAGTTTTTCAATTGTTACAACACCTATGATTACTCCCTCTCAGGAAAACAATTCCCTGAGAAACTCCCTGATTAACGATAATTGGTGGAACTCTTATCAGATATTTATGTTGTTTGGGGATCAAACATTTTGAATCCTAAATGTAACAATACCTGGACAAGCCTCATGACTGCCATAACGTACATGGACAGTATGTGGCTTCCCATTTATATATAACTCTCTATCCTTACATCAAATAAAGTATCATTACCTTCTCAATTTTCCCTTTATCATATTTTATATACTTCCCATAACTATATAGTTGGTATTTGTGAGTGATTTGCTTTAACTTTCTTAAATATTAATAAAAGATTCTTTCATGAAAGTAGAATAAATAACTGTATCTTTGATTACAATCTGATGTAGAATTTAACATATGTTATAATCAGGTCATTTGGTACATCTTGCCTTTTCTGTCAATGATTACCGATTCTGTAGCCATAGTTCAAATTCCCCTTTCCTCTCGATGTCAATAAGTAACTTTTTCTCTTCCATAGTAATCTTTGGATTTGAGTGGTTGTAAGAAATCCACCAGAGGCATCTTCTTTGCTAATTTTTATCTGTTTAGCCGAAACATTCTAGATTTGATGCTACCGCGTCACTGATGCTGAACTTGAGGAGTTAGAATCAATTTCAAGCTACCTCCGAATCGTACCAAAGAATAATTTATTTATCCAAAGGTTTTTGCCATCTAGCTTGGCTATGTTTCTTCTTGGTTGATGACATCCTTTACAGAATGGATTAATAACCAAAAGCAATCCTCCTTTTACTTATGTAGCGGGATTGTCAACAAGTGGAATTTGCGGCAGGCTTGAGGTTCTTATTGGTTCATATTTAGTTTGAGAAATATATTAGGCTTCATTATAGTGAACAAACTCTATCTAAATAAGGCAATATCGAACCATATGCTAATACATCTAACTAGTCCGACATTTAAACATAAGCTCAATAAAAAGTAAAAGGCTTGATATCGCCTTTAGTGTCTAGTTTTATATTGCATGTAGAATTAAATGATCAATAAAAGAAATAGATTTTCTATTATATTTTATAAAAATAAAAAAGGAATTGAGGATTTAAGTAGATACGTCATGAATTTCTAAGCCTAGTTTATGATAGCTCGGGCGCGAGTGAGGGTAAATGACTAAAACATTGAGGCAAGGTGACCGCACATATTTGCACGATTATAATTATGGTTGCAAAGCTATTATAAAAAGAGAGATCTTTGGGAAAATAAATGTTATCTTTTATCAAATGTCTTCCCTCAACAAACTCGTTACTCTCCTTGCCCTCGGACTCTTAGCTGTGAACGCTGCTCCTGTCGCGCCAAATGATGCTACAGATGTTGCTTCATGCCGCAGTGGGGATTTCTGCTCTGTTAGAGGAAGAGTTGGTATCCCCAAGAGAGACAACAGAAACAATTCAGGAAGAAATGAAGAAACAGGATATTATGAGGAAGGAACTCATGAAACCATCAATGGTGATAATAACAATCGCCGTGAAGAAAGCTCCAATGACGAAAGTGAAAGCGGTCTGGAAGGTCGCTTTTCTAAGCACAGCCGCCGTGAAAATCATAACAGTGAGCGAGAAGGAAGCTTTGAGGAACGCTTCTCTAACAATGGAAACCAAAACATTGGACGTGAGGAGGGCCGTTTCGAGGAACGCTTCTCTAACAATGGAAACCAAAACAATGGACGTGACGAAAGCAACTATGACGAAAGTGAAAGCGGCCTTGAAGGACGTTTTTCTAAACATGGTCGCCGTGAAAATCATAACAGTGAGCGAGAAGGAAGCTTTAAAGAACGCTTCTCTAGCCATGGCCGCAAGGGCAACCAAAACAGTGAACGTGAGGAAGACGGCATCGAGGATAGAGAAACTGGCCTTGATGGGCGTTTCTCTAAGCATGGCCGCAATGGAAACCGCAACAGCGGGCGTGAGGAAGTCAGATACGACGAAAAAGACGGCAGTCACGGACACGAAGACACTGAAATTGAGCTCAACCCTGGATTTCAAGGAAACAATAACAACGGAGGAAAGATAAACCTCCCCTTCTTGCCCAACAAGTCAGGAAAGCACGGTATCATCCCATTTTTACCTCGCTTCACTGGCCCTGGCGGTATCGCCCCCTTTATTCCTCGCTTCACCGGCTCTGATGGAATCATCTCTCGCCTTCGTCACAAGTCTGTCAGCAACACTGATGCTCCCCAGTACTCTGTTAACAGTAGCATTTAGTTGTTGAGAATTAAACAATTCAGTCTTATGTATATTTATAATTACAACCTTTTTGCCGTTAATTTTCCGCTGTGTCGCGACATAATCAATATATCCTAGATCGGAACTGGGCACGACCTGGAATATCCAGAATACCAAGTAAATCTGGGGAAGTCTTCGAACAAGAGGTAACAGCTAACATTGAGACCTAGAACTTAAAATTGATAAAAAACCTCAAGCACCTCCCTCGAGCCACTGGCACATCTATTCAACCCAATTAACAATATATGATACAGTGTTGTGACCAAGGTTAACTCTCCACCTGCCAACATACCTTACAATATGCAGGGGGCGCTCATAGAGGTGCCCCATGACATATCTAACAATATTGGGCATTCCACTGCCAATATCAAAATACAGACAATAACTCCTAATTAAGTGTGAGTCATAATTGACATTTCACTTATAATGATAAATTGGAGTTGAAAGCAGGAAGCAACCCCTGGTCCCAGCCCAAAGGCCAAGGGCCCAGCTGCCTGTGTTTTTTGGGCTCAAGTCAGAGGGTTGTTTAATAAGCAGCCTGCAAAGCCAAGGATATTGACCAAAATAAGATAGTTTACAACAAATGGTGTGCCACCAAATACCCTAACCCAATGTAGAAGTAGCCACCTACCTAAAAGAGGGTTTGGCAAAAACTGAAATTGCACCTCCCAATAAGCATCTGTCAGTACCAGCCCTCAGCGTGCAAACTAAGATGCATTTGGTGGAGCCACATGATATTGTGAATAGAAGTGAGAAAATAGAACAGTGCTGCATCTATTCACCAATGCCTGCCAATCAAGAGTTAGTCATCCCTGAGGACCAACCAAGGTATCAACTTCTGGATGTTAGAATACCCACAGACCTAAAGCCCACAATTTCTGGGGAAATCATAATTTCCAATGTAAATTTCCCATCTATGATGAATATATATGTATTGTCATTCTGATAATAAATTTAAATGAATTTTTGGTTCACAAAATTTTTATCTTCTTTAGTTCTAGCATTTTACCCTCTATACTCCATTCCTGTAGGCTTACAGGATCCATTTTGCATTTCTTATAATCCAGTGGCCTTCAGACTGTGTCATTCTATCCAGTAGGGGCACCATTTGGGCCTGTTCATTTCACTGATTACCCACCCAACCAGCCTAATCCAAATTTATCCTAGAAATTTACTAATTGTCAATACCTTATCAATAACAAGAGAATTAGAAACCTTCAAACACAAATTACATTGGCATACTATACAGCCCAGGTTCTTCTGTGAAAAATACAACTACCTGTTGGTCTACTTACACCCAATGACCTCCCCCCTTTGATCCTGCGCCCCAACTGCCTGCAAGATCCTGTTGTCTCCTAAGATACCACTTCTATCCAGCCTTTCTGAGTATTTTATATTACTTTGATGGTCTTGATGGATTCCATGATTCTCTCTTCTGTCCCATGGTCCTTTCTCAATTGACCCTTTTCATAAATTATCAAGTTGACTCTCACCCTCTGGCCTAATAGTCTTGCTGCCTGCATCAAATAGCAACCCCCAGCGCTTAGTATTATGACATACCAAAAAAATGATAAATTTTTTACTAAAGAACATAAGAATGCTCTCACAAGATCATGTAAAAAGTCTGAAGAACTGCAAAAAGGAAAAAATTGCTTCATAATATGACATTGATGCCAGTGCCAAGTTCTGGATCCTTAATCATGACAAATGGAAGTTGCTGCCTGGAATTCTGGGTCCCACTTTAATTGTGACCAGGGGTAATTTTAGCAAGGTCTGTTCAATCAGGAATTACAATGATACCATTTGACATTACCACTAGGATTTTATTCATCTCTACAAATCTTGTTTTCAGCAATTTATGTCAAAAATATCAGTTAATCCTGATAAATTACCAAGTTTGGTAATTTCTCTGAGAATAACTTGACTGCCAATGTTCCAACATCAGGTCTGGAGTGATTTTTCTCTTTTGTGGTGGTATGTGATGTACTATGTTTATATTACAAAATATTTAGCCCACTTGAGTAATTGTCAGGGATCCATCCCATGGGGGGTTCCTGAGAACTTGTGGGCAGACGGTCCACAGGCCCTGAGGGTATGGTCCACCATAGAATAGGAGCTAGCTTTACAATATAGTATAAGGATTTGCACAAGGTGTGGCCTAGGGCCCATTGGAAGGGTCCATGGAATCTACAAGCCCAGTAAGGGTGATGTACATCACCCCAAATAGTTATGTTGAAGTGGACTCACTGGGGGCCACAGATTTCTGTGGGCAGTTGGGCTGCGGGGTGAGGGGCAGAGTCATTGGAACTTGGTAGGCTGGCAGGTAGCTGTATTTATCTCAGAATAGCAGTGGGGGCACAGTAATCCAGGCTCCTTCTCTGCCAATAATCTCAGTCTCTCAAGTTCTGGCTTCAGGATCATAAATCAGGATTTCTTCTAGAGGGAACTCTGAATATACCAGGTTGGGAGGATATTCTGTGAAATGTACTGGGCTAAAGGGTGTTCCAGGGGGACAATATAGCTTGGGCAGACAGCCTGTGGTTTCTTGGGTTTGTTGGACATGGGGAACAAGGCCGCAGAGGTTGGTATGCAAGTGGAATAGAACTAAATTCAAATATGGAATGACCTGGTTGAAACAAAGGTTCATATCACTTTATTGCAAGAATGGCAATGAGCAACTTCCTGTCAGCTCAGGGTATAAGTATGCCCAACTACCATTGTCAGGATACTGCATCCCACTGGGGGTTCCATTGGCCCCTGACACCAACTTTTACTGTTGGGAGGAGGGAAGAGCCCACTATAGGAGGGGTGCTAACTTGATGAGATAAGATGCTGATCAGCCAACCAAGGCCCAGGTTCAGTGGTGGGTACCATGGTATCAACTAACCCAGCCAAGGTAATGTAGGCTATGCCTTCATATTGAATGGCTGTGTAAGGAGACAGATCTGGGGTGGGAGGTAGGCAGTCAGGTTTAGGGGTGCTTCTATGTCTGTATGATAGGCAGGCAAATATTTATACTTCTCACAGAATATGGCAGCTGAATACTTGTACCAGGCTCCCTTGTGAAAGGCTGTTTGTGGAGTTCTCTGTTAGGCCAAGAAATCAAACCAGAGGATATTTTCTAAGGTGAAAACCTTGTATTCTGGCTTAAATGAATAGTCCAAGAAATGTAGTGGGCCAAAGGGTGCTCTGGGTGGACAATAAAACATGGGCTGGGTTTTGGGGGCTTCCTCAGGAACACAGGCTGTCAGGCCAAGATTTTCTGTTGGTAAAGTAGTAAAATGAAAAACAACCAAGACTAAATGCATAATAAATGTTAGGATCAAGGTCCCATAATCTTATGTATTCCATAATGACAATACCATTTTATCAAGACTTTACATAGCTTAAATACCATTTAAAATGCTAAGTTTGGAATCTAGCCCATCACCTGATAGCTAAGCTGCTCAGTTTCTTCTGGCCTGAGAGTTCTGGGCCTATTATGGACCTTCTGGACCTTCATTTCTTCTACTGTAATGACCTCCATCTGACAGTCTAAAGGTAATAGCTTCATGACTTCATCATTGCTATTAGTGTTCCTGTCATCCTGGATTAAGTGACCTTCAGAAACCATAATCCGGGTCAACCTTGATCCCATGAACTGTGCATCTCCTGGAGTAACTTCTGAGTCACTCTCATGCCAGAGATCACATGGCCAGGTGGCCCAGACTTATAGACAATCATCTGAAATCCCTTTGGACTTTGACTCTTCATGCTGAGCAGCAAACCCCTTTTCAGACAGCCCATCATTTATGACAGGAATGTGATCATGTTGGTTCAGCGCTTCCATTAATCTAGATTGGTCTGGATTAATCACCAGCATATGAAGCTCCTCTGCACTCTTCAAATTTGTGGCCAGGCAGGCCTGCAACCCCCCTGAATAATCAGATTCAAATTGCTGTCTTTTCCAGCTCTCTCATTGGCTAGCTGTAAAAAAAGCGGGCAGCCAGCCCAAGAGTCTGCAGGATCCCCACACCCATCAGATCCAGGTCCTGAATTTGATCCTCTTAGTTGGAGTTTATCACAGATTTTTTGAGAAATTTCATTTGTGACAACCATGGGAAAACTTTTGTGATTCTCCTTGGGCTGGGTGATACCATCTACCAGGGTCAGGCAATCTTTGGTGGCATCTTGCACAGGAGATCTTTCATTAGCTGGATTGAAATGAGAAGACTCAAATTCCCTTTTTGAGTTGCAGGATTGGTCATCTTTGGGTAACCCGTATTCTGCGGGAATTTTCTGCAATTCCCCAGCCGCGGTGGCCCCAGTTATCTTGGGATCATTAGCCAAGCCTGCGCTTCCATTGGCGGGACTAACAGGATTCTTTTGCAGGATATGCATAGGCGCTGGTGACTCTAGGTTAATGAACATCAGGAGTTTCACCAAAGACAGATTTTTTTCTGGTTCAAGCCCAGAAAAACGCAGGCAACTGGGCAGCTGGGCCTGCAGACTGACAGCCCGTAAGGTGTCAGGGTTTAAATCATGTAGCCAAGATTCTTCCATGATCATTTTTAACAGGAGTTTGTCTTTTGTGACAGTAATTGAATTGCTTCAAAAATAAAAAGAACAAGTTTAAAATGTTGTTGTTTAATTGGACTTTTATCAACCACATTCCTAGAAAATATATCTAATCATAAGTATCCATACATTTAACTTACTGTGATTAATGAAGAACCAACTAACCACATTCCTAAATGACAACCATCATAATTTGAACTGTCATAATGTAACATCCTCTATGTTGACAATCCCAAGAAAAATATTTTTTATTCTTATTATATCAGAATTATTTTTTGCAAAAAAATAATTGCTCTTAAGGTATAGACTTAAATTGAAGTTAAATTTTAAAGCTTTAAGTTTTAAGTACAAAATAAAAAATCAAACCAAAATTAATTTTAGAATCTTTAAAATGGAGGATGTTACATTATGGTGTTTTCAATTATGATGTTTGCATTCTAAATGCTTTATGCTTTATGCTTAACCATAATAGGAATAGACTCTGCAAAAAAGTACACACTCTTCTTCTCTCCCCTTTTTCAAGTCATACAGTAGTTTTCAAAGCTATGAATCTAAGCAAAAAAAACTCAGATGAAAACAAAATCAACTCATCTGAAAGTGAAATCAACTCAGATACAAACAAAACTGAAGGAAAGCCAAATCTACTGTTGATCAATGTCACAAAATCTACAATTAATCTCTCTCAGGAAAGTAATTCCCCAAGTGATTCCCAGCTAATCATTAAGTTGGTGAAATCTTATCAGCCACCTATCTAATACAGGGATCAAACCTTTTGAATCCTAATGGAAAATTATGTGGATAAGCCCCATGACTACCATGACGTACATGGACAGTATGTGGCTTCCCATTTATATATAACACTCTACCCTTACATCAAATAAAGAATTATTATTATCTTAATTTTCCCTTTTATTTTGTTTATTATACTTCTCAGAAGTATATACATGACATCAATATAAATCTATTTATTTTATTTTTTTGCATCTGAGATAATTTTATTTTCATCTGAGTTAATTTTGCTTACATATGAGTTTTTTACTTATTGCCATGGCTTTGAAAACTGATTTACCTTTTTAATTGTACCTTGGTTTAAGCACTAAGAAATCCCTGAAACAGTTATATTTTAATACTGCAAATTCAGAACCTAAACGTAAAAATGCAGGATTGTCAAATCCTTGGTCCAAATTTTGAATTACTTTTGTGGGATGGCCTTTTTTAATTAAATTTAATTCTTTGTGTTTTTATTTGAATATTTGAAAATGCAGGAACTCATAGACACTTTTCAAAGTTCAAGTCAAACTGCATATTTCTAATAGAAAAAATGAATTAACTGGAATCAATTTTGAAGTGTTCAAATCTATCAACCATTTTCATTAAGTTTACTATGTTTTTTGAAATTGCAGGATTGTCAAATCCATGAACCGAATTTCAAATCACTTTTGAATGGCACTAGTAAACTCAGATATTAATTGCAGGAAATAGAATACAAATTGAATGTACAGTAAGAAACTAGGAAACACCAACCCAAATCAAGAAGCTCCACCACAACTAAAGTCAAACTAAAAATTCAATCTCAATAACCATGTTTAGACATAAAAAGTGATTAAAATTTAAAATCATCCAAAACTGGAAAGGATACAATATTATATACTTCAAATTAGGGATATATAAAATCTGTTACTATTCAAGGCTAAATCAAGAGAAAACAACTACTCACAACTAAACTAATAAATCCAAATAAATACATATTTAATATAAACTATATTTTTTATTTTATTTTTATGGACCGTCAATCACATTCCCAACCAGCTCCTGCACCAGGCCACAGGACAGCCTGTCCATGAGGGCGTCCCAGAGGGTCCAAGAACAGACCCAGAACCTAACTTGAGGGGAGTAATGCTGACACATAGGCCTCCCAAGGTGTCAGCGCCAGTCAACCATCTCCTGCATCTCAAGCCAGGAACAGTAGCCTTAATCCAAGACAGAAGCCGCTCTCAAGGCCTGCAACCAAAGTTTCATACACAAAGGCCATCTGGAATAATGAGGTTACATACACCTCCACCGTGTACCCAGTTGTCACCCGGCCCCGCACTCTTGATCCAAAAGTTGCTACTTCCTGCCCCTGTGTTGAGCCTGCTAGCCAGGATGCCGTGGTACCTGCCAAGGGCTGGCGTTGGTTGACAGATAGTGAGCGTGAAGCTCTCCTCAACTGCTTGAATGAGGGAATGGCAGTTTGGGATATTGTGTCCCAATTTGGTGTCAAGGCCAGATACATTGCCAACATCAACACCAAGTATGGCAACACCAGGCAAATTGCAAAATCTGCCAAGGCTAAGCGACAGCCCAAACTCTTGCAGCCTGTGAATATTGACGCAATGAAACAGTGGGTTACCCAAGATTGCCACTTGGACTCACTTGCTGTCCAATCAATGCTTGCCACAGAGTTTGGGCTTTCTGTTTCTAAAACCCTTGCTTACAAAGTAATGTTTGATTTGGGCTTCTCCTAGAAAGTACTGGGAGTTTCACCATACAACAGAAACAATGAGAAGACCATCAAGGATTGACACATTTATGGCAAGACATATCTGGCACTAAAGGAGACTGGGAATGTCCAGTTCTTCTACATTGACAAATTGTTGTTTTCCTCCTCACTCAGGTCTAGGCATGGGTGGGTCAAGAAGGGGTCCAAGGACGGCATAGCCCATTGTGCAGCTGTCTGTTCCTAGACCTATTCAATGGTTGCGCTTCTTGGTCCTTTCAGGTTGGACCAGTATCAGATGATTAAAGACTCCCATAACAGTGGGACCTTTCTCAATTTTCTCCAAGCCGTCAAGGAGTACCTGCGGATAAATTACAGCGGCACAACTAATGTTGTTGTGCTTGATAATGTTGGGCTCCACAAAGTGGATCTGGTTGTGTCCAAATTCCCCCATTGACAAAAACAACCACACCTCCAGCCACCAACTTACTGATTGTCCAATGAGACTTCTCTTCCTCCTGCCATATTCCCCATTCCTGAATCCAATCAAGGAGGTGTTTGGTTGGATCAAGAATAAGGTGAAATAAGGCCTTCCTCAGGACACCAAGGATCTCTTTAACATCCTTGAGGTCAGTCAATTTCCAATGCCACCCAATGTGGTGACGGCTTTCTATGAGCACTCTGAATCCTTCCTCCCCAAAGCCCTGGCCTCCAAGCCAATCAGATAAATGGGCGCTCCAGGTTTTATTTGTTTTTATTTTTATTTATTTTGTTTTTATTAGGACTCAAAAATTATTATTTATATATAATGAAGTGATGTTTGATTGTATTATAGACATACTGAAAATTCAGAACCTAAAACGTAAAAATGCGGGATTGTCAAATCCTTGGTCCAAATTTCAAATCACTTTTGCGGGATGGCCTTTTTAATTAAATTTAATTCTTTGTGTTTTTATTTGGATTTTTAAAAATTCAGGAACTCATAGACACTTTGCAAAGCTCAAGTCAAACTACATATTTACAATGGACAAAATGAATTAACTGGAATCAGATTTGAAGTGTTCAAATTCATCAACCATTTTCATTAAGTTTACTATGTTTTTTGAAATTGCGGGATTGTCAAATCCAAGAACCGAATTTCAAATCACTTTTGAATGCCACTAGTAAACTCAAATAATAATTGCAGGAACTAGAATCCAAATTTAATGTACAATAAGTAACTAGGACAAATCAACCCAAATCAAGAAGCTCTACTCTGGATAAAATCAATGAAAAATCCAATCTAACAACCATGTTTAGACATGAAATTAAGTAAAAATTAAAATTGTCTAAACTGGAAATGATGCAATATTCTGCACTCTAAATCCCTAATATAGCAACCACAAAACCATAAAATGATTTATGAGCTACCCTCCTGATGACGCAGAATTTTTTTAAAAGTTTTATGGCCCCCGGCGTAGCCAGGGGCCATAAAACTTCTTTTCAATGAAGAAGGGGAGGTGGGAAAGATAACCCATCAGCTTAATACACTATGTATTCATGCATTGCTATTAGGGATACTTGATTACAGTAGATTTTAAAAAACGCTAATAATAAAATAGAATTATATATTAAAATCTATCTTATCACATTGTCTTTTCCTTGATGTGTTGATAGTTATTTTCTGTTGATAATGTGATTATGTTTAATTGGATAGTTTCACTTCCAGCTGCCTTGGAAATAGGAAATCAAGTTGCCTCTCTGAGACCAGCTGGTCTTGGGGAGGCAACTGGAGGTGAAATTATCCAATTAAACGCAATCATATTATCAACAGCAAATGAACTATTAACACATCAAGGAAAAGACAACTTGATAAGATAGATTGTAATATGTAATTCTACTTTATTATTAGAATTTTTAAAATCAACTGTAATCAAGCATCTAAATTTTAGCTGTCCTAAACTGGAATAGGGTGCTTTTTGAGAATGCCTATGATTCCTAAAAGAATTAGCACAAATCTATTCTAGATCCTTTATCATCCTTTTTAGACACCCATAAATTATATTTATTCCAAATTTGCCACATTTTTGATTTGAAATTTGGTTCTTGGATTTGACAATCCTGCAATTTCAGATTTTTTAAGTTTTAAATGATGTCTATGATTCTTTTGAAATTCAGGAAATCTCAAATTGTACATTAGAATCCTGCATTTCTGATTCATATATCCCGCATCTGCCTGCTGAGTTTTTTCTTTTGGTGGTTGAGTTATCTGCTCAAGAGATTTGAAATTTGCCAATTTAAATAAATCAAAAAAAGTCAAATTAAATGGTTAATTTTATTAAATATTTTATTTTTCACTCAGCTGAGTTGCCCGCAAAAGTGATTCAAAATTTGGACCAAGGATTTGACAATCCTGCATTTTTACATTTAGGTTCTGAATTTACAGTATAAGAATATGTAGAAAAGGTAAGTAAAATTAATTATACTAGGTATGAGGAATATATTTTTATTATAATGCACTGAATATTATATTGACTGTTGGGCTAACAAATAAATAAATTTAAAAAGATAGAAATATATTAATTTTATTTAAATAATTGTGAATCCTTGTTGGTACTTTGTCTTTTTTAAGCCACAAATTGGACCTTGCAGGTCATCATCTGACCTTATTGATTTAGTGCCAATATAGCCACACGACACAACCACCAATGATTTTTATGTATCACTTACTAATTAGTACTTAGGACGCAGGTCAAGCATATCAAATATATTTATCAAATCATATTACAAGGGAAAGGTAATTCAAGTTCTAAACAATCACTTGTTTAGAATATAAGTGGAGCGGGCCGCATGATGCGGATAAATTCAATTCTTGTTGTTTGTATATGTAATAAATGAACCCGTACTCAACGAGCTAGTAAATAAAACATTTTTAACTCATTTTTATCATTTGACATGGTTGCAACTATAACTAATGTCTTGTAATATATTTAGATACTGTAAATTCAGAACCTGAACATAAAAATGCGGGATTGTCAAATCCTTGATCCAAATTTCAAATCACTTTTGCAGGATAGCCTTTTTTTAATTAAATTGAATTCTTTGTATTTTTATTTGAATTTTTAAAAATGCGGGAACTCATAGACACTTTGAAAAGTTCAAGTCAAACTGAATATTTCCAATGGACAAAATGAATTAACTGGAATCAGATTTGAAGCGTTCAAATTCATCAACCATTTTCATTAAGTTTACTATGTTTTTTGAAATTATGGGATTGTCAAATTCAAGAACCAAAAATCAAATCACTTTTGAATGCCACTAGTAAACTCAGATATTAATTGCAGGAACTGGAATCCAAATTTAATGTACACTAAGCACACTAGGAAACACCAAGACAAATCAAGAAGCTCCACCACAACTAAAATCAAACTAAAAATTCAATATCAATAACCATGTTTAGACATAAAAAGTTATTAAACTTTAAAATCATCCAAACCCAGAAAGTATACAATATTATACACTTCAAATTAAGGATATATAAATTCTGTTACTATTCAAGGCTAAATCAAGAGAAAACAACTACTCACAACTAAACCAATAACTCCAAATAAATACATATTTAATCTAAAATATATTTTTATTTTATTTTTATGGACCATCAATTGCATTCCCAACCTGCTCCTGCACCAGCCCGTGGGGCAGCCTGTCTATGAGGGCGTCCCAGAGGGTCCAAGAACAGACCCAGAACCCAACTTGAGGGGATTCATGCCAATACACAGGCCTCCTAAGGTGCCATTGCCAGCCAACACCTCCCCCATCTCAAGCCAGGAACAGTAGCCTCAATCCAAGACAGACGCCGCTCTCAAGGCCTGCAACCAAAGTCTCATAAACAAAGGTCACTGGGAACACTGAGGTTACTTACACCTCCACTGTATACCCAGTTGTCACCTGGCCCCGCACTCTTGACCCAAGAGTTGCTACTTCCTGCCCTGCGTCTTTGACACCACCTATGAGCCATTGGCCGCAACTGATGAGCCATCTGTGCCTGTGTCATATGCCACTATTGATGGCGCCACTGCAAGCAAGCGTGATCCCACCTTCTACACAAAGGTCCCCATCCTCTGTGTTGAGCCTGGTAGCCAGGATGCCATGGTACCTGCCACGGGCCAGCGTCAGTTGACAGATAGTGAGTGTGAAGCTCTCCTCAACTGCTTGAACGGGGGAATGGCAGTTTGGGATATTGCGTCCCAATTTGGTGTCACAGCCAGGTACATTTCCAACATCAACACCAAGTATGGCAATACCGGGCAAATTGCCAAATCCACCAAAGCAAAAAGACAGCCAAAACTCCTTCAGCCCGTACACATTGACGCAATCAAGCAGTGGGTAGCCAAAAGCGCCACCTGGACATGCTTGCTGTCTAATCAATGCTTGCCACAGAGTTCAGACTTTCTGTTTCTAAAACCCTTGTTTACAAAACAATGGTTGATTTGGGCTTCTCTTGGAAGGTTCTCGGTGTTTCTCTGTACAATAGAAATAGTGAAAAGACCATTGAGGATTGACGCATTTATGCCAAGACATATCTGGCACTAAAGGAGACTGGGAATGTCCAGTTCTTCTATATTGACAAATTGTTGTTTTCCTCCTTACTCAGGTCCAGGCATGGGCGGGTTGAGAAGGGGTCCAAGGACAGTGTAGCCCATTGTGCAGCTGTCTGTTCCCAGACCTATTCAAAGGTTGCGCTTCTTGGTCCTCGCAGGTTAGATCAATAGCAGATGATTAAAGGCTCCCATAACAGCAGGACATTTCTTGATTTTCTCTGAGCTGTCAAGGAGTACCTTTGGATAAATTATAGTGGCACAACCAACATTGTTGTGCTTGATAATGTCGGGCTCCACAAAGTGGATCTGGTTGTCTGAGTTCCCCCCCCATTAACAAGAATAGCCACTCCTCCAGCCACCGCCTTGCTGATTGTCCAATGAGACTTCTCTTCCTCCCTCCGTATTCCCCATTCCGGAATCCAATCAAGGTAGTGTTTAGTTGGATCAAGAATAAGGTGAAACAAGGCCTTCCTCAGGACACTGAGGACCTATTCAATATTCTTGAGGTCAGCCAATTTGCAATGCCACCTGATGTGAGGGCAGCTTTCTACGAGCACTCAGAATCATTCCTCCCAAAAGCCCTGGCCTCCAAGCTGTTGAAACCGCAGGCTCGACCCGCCAGCAAGGTTCCAACTAAGTGGGTTTGTGACCCGCAATCTGATTACCCGGTCACTTGAAGCCAGACTAGGAAATCAACTCAGATTACCAAATCAATCAACATGAACAAATGATGATCCATCACGGTGGATACCTCAATTTGGCGCTTGATTCATTAGCAGGATCAAGCCACCCCCTCTTTCATCCAGCTGTGTGATCACTAATCATGTTCCTGCTATCTATTGATTCACAATAGCTATATAATCACTATCTCACAATAAAGATTATTATCAATCCTCTAAATATTTTTCCCCTTGTAACTCTGCTAAAACAGCACAGTTATAACATTGGTAGCACAGGTAGGTTCTCCATCCTACCTTATCTTGAAAAATTCCGCCTGTTGCCCGCACACAACGCAGCCAACAAAACCTCAACAGAATTATGTCTGGCCTCCCACCCAACTGGACTCCGTATACTCCTGGTACCGCAATACCTGATGGTTTTGTCCTCTACCAAAACACAGTGACCCCGCTGCCCGCCTTTGATGCCATGTCTGCACAAGGTTTCTTTCTGGCACCTTCCTCAATGGCGCGACCAGCTGACAAAACCACCATGCCCGCCTATGTAGCACAAAGACTTTGCAGCGCCACCTTGGAACCCTTTGTGGGGGCCAACGACAACAATGCTGCTGCATGGATTCAGTCCACCCAAAGCAAGTTGGCTCAGATGGAGTGCCCACAGCGTTTTTGGATTGCAGAGATTTCCATTTGTCTGACCCATGATGCTGGCACTTGGTGCAACAAGTGGCACAAAGAGCACACCAACAAGAACTGGGACACTTTTAAACAGGACTTCTTGGCAAGATTTGTGCTTAAGGATACGGCACTCATGATCATATGCCAAGTAAAGAACCTAACACAGACAGGCACCGTTAAAGAACTCATCCGCGCCTACAAGGAACTCCGTCTCTGCGCCCCATCTGACATGGCCTTTGACACTCCAGCAACACACCTCATGTACTATGACGCTCTCAAGTCGCACGTAATGAGACATGTGAACCTGGACCAAGTTACCAACCTACAAAGCCTGTACCGTGAAGCAGAAAAAGCAGAACAAACCTCCAACGCTCTGCACAAGGCACAGACAGGAAAACAGGAGAGAACCAAGGACTCACATTCAGGTGGGTGCTCCTTGCAACCACCTCCTGGAGGTAATGGTAACAACAACAACCACAAACCCACGGGATTGAGTGGGAATGGGAATGGGAATAACAGCCAGTCAAATTGTACCCATTTTTGCGTCACCGCCACCCAAGGCAACCAGGATGAGGGAAAAGCCCAGGGAGAGCACTAAGCAAGCAAAGCTCTCCCCACGCAACTCCTGACTTGCCCAACAATGAATACTAACCTGAGGACGTGGACCAATGCCCAATGATCCAAGTGCCCTCAGAAGACCTGGTGCTATACACCATTGCCAGACATCCCAATAAATTGTTGTCTTACCCTTTCTGCTTTTGCAGTTACACAGGCTCAGCTCTCTTGGACTTGGGCGCAGATCAAACCTTAGTCAACAGCAGCTTTGTGGATAAATTCAAGCTGGCCAATAATCCTTTGTGGATTAAAAACGTGGTCCTGGCTGATGAACATCACATTACCGTGACAAAAGAAACTGCTCCCTTCTCTGTCATGCTTGAGAACCTCCACTCTACCATCCAAGGTCCCGTCATTGACTTCCCTAAGTTTGACATTGTACTGGGACTAGACTGGTTATAGAGAAACAACCCTCACGTGGACTGGGCAACCTCAGTGTTGACCATCAAGCGTGAAGGTGTTAACCACCAAATCTACCCAGACTCTGTAGACCAACTCCTACAAGACCATGTCTTTGTACGCATCACAGAGACCTTGGACAAGAAGGAAAACCTAAAAGCTATTGACTGGGACTCCTGCCAGTATGAAATCATACACTTCAAGGATCATCAGGACACCTCCACGCCGCAAGATTGCGACATTGTGGCCTGTCACCCAGAAATCTTTAAGGAAGCGTTACCTGGGCTACCCCCTGAGAAACACATCCAACACTCTATCCAACTCAAGGGGGCTGTACCCAAGGCATGCCCCATTTACAGGATGACCCCAAACAAGGACAACGCCCTGCACGCCTATCTCAAGGAAGCACTGGAAAAAGGACTTATCCGCCCCTCACAGTCTCCCTTTGGGGCCGCCGTATTCTTTGTGGCCAAGAAGGACGGTACCTTACGCCTGGTCACAGACTACTGCGCCTTGAACAAAGTCACCATCAAGAATTGTTACCCCTTACCACTAATTGATAATCTCTTTGACGCCTTGGGAGGAGCCTCTGTCTTCTCCAAGATTGACCTAACTGCAGGATACAATCAGATTTGTATCAAGGAGGAAGACATCCCCAAAACAGCCTTTTACACTAAATACGGCTCCTACAAATGTGTGGTGCTCAACTTTGGCATGACCAATTCCCTGTCCACCTTTGTAACCTTCATGAACAAAGTGTTTGCACCACACATAAGCAGACACGCCCTCGTGTACCTGGACAATATCATTGTCTACAGCCCCTCAGTAGAACAGCATCACAAGGACCTGAAAGAAGTCTTTGCGACCCTGGCACAACACAAACTGCTGGCCAAGCCCTCTAAATGCCAGTTCTTCTGGGAGCAACTACCCTTCTTGGGACACATAGTCTCAAAAGACGGCATCAAACCCAACAGTCAGAAGATACAAGCCATCTGCAAGATGCCACCCCCCAAGGACAAGTCAGAACTACGCACCTTCTTGAGAATGGTGGCCTATGTATGACGCTTCATACCTGACTGTGGCGTCTTGACCGCCCCCTTGTCCACCATAACAGGCGCCAAGTCCAAGTTTGTATGGACCCCCAATGTGATCTCTGTTTTAGACACCTCAAGGAAAAACTCATGACAGCTCCCATCTTACAATACCCCAAACGGGATGGAGAATATCAAATGGAAACCAACGCTTCAGATGCATCCATTGGGGGATTTCTGTGAATTAAGAATAGTGACAGTGACTTCCTTCCTGTAGCCTACAAGTTGCGCAAGCTGACAGATGGCAAGTGTCAATACCCAATCCACAACAAAGAACTGTTGGCCATTGTACACTGCCTAGTCAAATGGCACTGTTACCTGGAACAGCAGGAAGAATTCACAGCACTAACTGATCATAAGTCACTCATCTATTTCAAGACAAGAGCAAACCTGTCACACCGCCAAGCGCAGTGGATGGAAATCTTAGAAAGATTTAACATGCTCATCCAATATAAGCCCGGGGCCAAACTTGCCATGGCAGACGCCCTGTCCTGCCTGTATGTCCGCGCTTCTAGGGGAGAGAATGGGCTCAACCCAGACTGGCCTCTCTTAGTGCTACGTACAAAAGACAAAGGGTTCCCCGCAGGTACACCCAATATCACCAAGGAAACAGTCATCAAGAATGAACACCTCTTTGCTGACGTATACGGGACCCTTCACAGAAAGATGTCGGATGGCACAACCATTCCCTACATTCCCACACATCAACGAGTTGATACCATTCTTTGCTATCACAGAGATCTTGGACATACTAAGAGCCAAAATCTATATGAATTCCTAAAACATAAAGCCTGTTGGCCAACCTTATACTGCAATGTCCAGGAAGTGCTAGAACAGTGCAAGGTCTGCAAAAAGTTTGCCAGAAGCAAAACCCTGCCTAAGTCTGTAATCCCCATTCAAACCCAACTACTGTTCAAGGTATGGGCTCTAGACATTGTGGGCCCCATGCCAGGAAAGCACAACAACAATAAATACATCATCACAGCCATCAATTTTGCAACAAGGTGGCCAGTAGCCCAAGCAGTGAAGTTGCACACCAGTAACAACGTCCGACAATTCATTGGCAAAGAAATAATCAGTAAGTTTGGAAAGCCAGAACTCCTGATAACTGATGGGGGCAAAGAATTGACCTCCAAAAACACCAATGTGTACCTTGCCAAAAATGGGGTCAAACACACCGTCACAACACCATACCATCCACAGGCCAATGGACGCGTAGAGCGGCTTAATGGTAGCCTCATGCAAGCCCTAGCCAAACTCACCGCCGGGAGACCTGAAGACTGGCATAAGCAGCTACCGACTGTGTTACTTGTGTGCCAAACACAAGTGAACAGATCCACAGGGAAAAGCCTGTTTGAACTGGTATATGGCACACAGCCTAATATCATTCAAGCATTGACAGGACCCAAACTGGAAATCCCAAGTCAAGTCCCCCCTTGTTCTGATCCTCAAGTAATAGAGGCCAAAAGCAGCCAAAGAAAAGGAACACTTACAAAAGACCTTCATTCCCATCTGTCAAAGACATGAAGTCAGGGACAAAGTCTGGGTCATGAATGTTGACAAGAGCAAACTTCAACCCAAAAAAGTAGGGCCAGCAATAATCCTAAAGGTAAACAACAATAACACTTACCTCGTGCAAGGGCTCAGGAAACGCAAGCAAGACAAGACGCTACATCACAACCGCCTATAACCTTGCAAAGCAAGACAGAATCAACAAGAAACTGCCCTGCCTGCCACCAAACAACAACTGGTTCAATATGGCGCCCGGGCTCCTGACAACCTCCCCGACAACCTGCCTCCTGAGGAGGCCAACTTTCAGCCGGGGGGTGTCAAAACCGCAGGCTTGACCCGCTAGCAAGGTTCCAACTAAGTGGGTTTGTGACCTGCAATCCGGTTACCCGGCCACTCAAAGCCAGACCCAGAAGTCAACTTGGATTACCAAAACAATCAACATGAACAAATGATGATCCATCACAGTGGATACCTCAATTTGGCGCTTGACTCATTAGCAGGATCAAGCCACTCCCTCTTCCATCCAGCTGTGTGATCACCAATCATGTTCCTTCTATCCATTGATTCACAATAGCTATATAATCACTATCTCACAATAAAGATTATTATCAATCCTCTAATTATTCTTCCCCTTGTAACTCTGCTAAAACAGCACAGTTATAACAGAGCCAATCAGATAAATGGGCGCTCTGGGTTTTATTTGTTTTATTTTTATTTATTTTCTTTTTATTAGGTCTCAAAAATTATTATTTATATATAATAATGTGACGTTTGATTGTATTATAGACATATAAAAATACGTAGAAAAGGTAAGTAAAATTAACTATACTAGGTATGAAGAATATATTTTTATTATAATGCACTAAATATTGTATTGACTGTTGCGCTAACAAATGAATAAATTAAAAAAGATAGAAATAGAAATATTTTATTTAAATAATTGTTAAGTGTTGATGGTACTTTGGCTTTTTTACGCTACAAAATGGACCTTGCGTGTCATCATATGATCCTTGTTATTTCAGTGCCACTATAGCCACACAACACGGTAACCAATGATTTTTATGTATTCCTTACTAATTTGTACTTAGGACGCAGTTCAAGTATATTGAATATGTTTATCAAATCATATTACAAGGGAAAGGTAATTTGAGTTCTAAACAATCATTTGTTTAGAACAATAGTGGAGCAGGCCGCATGATGCAAATAAATTCAATTCTCCATGTTTATCTTTGTGATAAATGGACCTGTACTTGACAAGTAGTAAATAAAAACATTTTTAATTCTTTTTTATTTGATGTATTGGCAACTAAACTAATGTCTTTTAATATACTTAGATATATTAATATTATAATTTACATACTAAAATTTAAAATAAAAATTAAAATATTAAAAGTAAAATATTAATTATAAATCTTAAAAGTTAAATATTAAAGTTTAAATAATTGAAATATAACAATTTTATTAAATTGTGATTTATTCAATATCAAAATATTTGATATTAAATATGTCAATATTAAAGATTTTAACAGTGAATATTTTAATATTAAAATTTTAATATTAAATATTTCACAATTAAAATTTTACCAGTAAAATTTTAATAGTGAAGTATTTAGTATTAAAATTTTAGTATTTAAAATAAAATAAAATTTTAAGTTGCAAGAGAAAATGATTTATTAGGGGAATGTGAATTGCAAGGGGAATGTGATTATTCCGGGGAATTATACCCCAAAATCAAATTTTCTGCTAATGTGTTCAATTAGGACCACATACTCTTCTGTATGTGGTGGATGACTCTGGCGCCAATTGCTAGAGGGGTGGCGCTCAACACCCCAGCGGTGGCCAAATGTCTTATAAAAGGCAATCAGGTGAGAGAATTGACTAGGAGATTTTTTTGGGGGGGCACATAGTACCTGTATAGTGTTGCTATTACAAATGAGTCATATAGGACGTGCTCAACTGTCCTGTATCCCCGTGGTGTCTTCTGTCTGTCAAGGGCTACGTGGCATATGTCAATCTGTATAGGTGCATCTTCTAATTTTTTCACATTGGCTTTCAATATGCAGTGGAGCAGGATACCCAGGTATACCGCGAAGTGGATTTGTTGTGAGGTATATTTTTCTGAGAACATGCACAATTTTTTGAAAGTTTGTACTAGCCTATTAATATAGGATGTTTGATTGAATTTGAAGAGGGTTCCGGGGGTGCTCAACTTGTATTAGCCCCCCATGCCTTGGCAAACAAAATCAATAAAGGTTTAAATGTGTTCACAAGGACTGCATCCCCAACTTTATTTGGCAATGCCTTGAATACTTCATTAAAAATTTCAGTTTTTAGATACTCAGTTCCTATTTGAAAGTCAGTTTTTATTAGGTTTTTTCATATTCATTGATGTTTGCAAATGGAAATCTTTGAATGCTTTCATATATATATTCATCAAAGTTTAGCTTGACATCCCCGCAAATTCCATTCATCTCTTTGTAAGTTGATATTTGATCCTATTTTGTATGCTTCCCTTAACCACAGCAAGCACCCCATGGGTGGTAAATATTCCCTATCTTTAGCTTTGATATTTAAAAATTATTCATATTCTGTTGAATTGTTTTATTTATTTGGTTTTTATTTATTTGTTTTACAGGGGCTACCAGTGACTGGTAACCCCGTAGAACCAGCTCAGCATAAAAGCCACCACTTCTGCAACCTTGTCCCCATTCCTAGTGATAACTAAAATAAATATAAGTAAAACATAAAAAGCCTTACTAATTGTTTCCCCTGCGGCCCCCTCAGCTACAGGCGCCACCTCAGCAAACTTCATGAGTGTTGGATGCTCTTTATTAATTTTCTTAGGCTTAATTTTTCTTATCTTTCTTGCAACTTGTGTTTCTTCTTAGTTTTCATTTGATAGATTTTCTGTATTTCTTGAAGCGCTCCTGCTTCTTGACTGAGTTTTGTTTTAATATGTTTCCATTTGGTTGGTTTCCTCTTCATTTGTGTTTATTTCATGTGGGATTTCATTTCCTTCAATCAGTTTGATTTTTTGAGTATTCTTTCTATTGGTTTTTGCAAATTCCCACAAGTTATAACTTTCACTTTTGAAATCTAACTGCTTGAGTATTTCCTTTTGAAGATTTAAAAATCTCTTTGTGTTCTTCATTGACTATTTTTCCCAGGCTATTTTTTGCAGTTTCCTTTTGCTGGACCAAGGCCCTTCCCTCATTTCCCAGTTTATTTACCACAATTTCCCGTATGTTGTATTCAAGCTCAACAACCTTTTGGAGGGCTGACTCTAATTCATTTATTAAGTTATAGATATTTGACATTTTGTTTGAATTACATCAAAAAACTGGTTTTTATAGTACCACCTTCAACATGTGAATATTTTTCATCATTATTAATAAATTAAAGACCATAAATGTAAATATTGCATTAGAATATTGCAATTAGACGTCAACTTTTGATTATTTGATATTATGTGCATAACTCAATGCATTCTGTTTAATAAAATTCATTGTAAATAAGGCCTTTTTCATTGTAATTTATATAAATGGAATGTGTTTATATTAGAGAGCCATTAACGTTTAGTAAAAATATTGATACATTGTACATTTTCAGTCTGCATATTTACCTATTGATAATAATTCTGTAAACTTTTTAGTTGGATTTTGCAAGGTAATAATAATGCAATGTGTTAATAAATTACTGTTTATTATCATTAATTGGCTGATTTTCTTTGCTGTGACAATTGTGCATTTTCTGATATTTACGCACTAGTATTCAATTAGTTGGTTTCACATCCAATCACACAGGCAATAGGAAATCAAGCTGCCACCCCAAGACCAGATGTGGTCAGGGTGGCAGCTTGATTTCCTATTGCCTGTGTGATTGGATGTGAAACCAACTAATTGAATACTAGTGCGTAAATATCAGAAAATGCACAATTGCCACAGCAAAGAAAATCAGCCAATTAATGACAATAAACAGTAATTTATTAACACATTGCATTATTATTACCTCGCAAAATCCAACTAAAAAGTTTACAGAATTATTACCAATAGGTAAATATGCAGACTGAAAATGTACAATGTATCAATATTGTACTAAGCATTAATGGCTCTCTAATATAAACATAATCTGTTTTAATAAATTACAATGAAAAAGGCCAAGTTTAAAATAAGTTTTATTAATCAAATGCATTGAGTTATGCACATAATTTCTAAATATCAAGAGTTGACGTCTAATTGCAATATTCTAATGCAATATTTACATTTATGGTCTTTAATTTATTAATAATGATGAGAAATATGTATGCTAATAATTTTAAGCTATTTGTAAAATGTACAACATTGTATTAATTATGGGAAATGTTGATAATGTAAAAAGAAAATATTATTAATTATGAATTGAAAGAGAGATATTAATTTTAATAAATTGTCACAAAGAAAAGATTTATTTACTAATCAAAGGATGTGTCATGAATGACATTTCAATACTTGTATTGAAAACCCAAGAGTTAAACCCCGGTTCCCAGGAGACCAGTCCAGGACCCGCCAATCCGTTAAAAGATGGGCTCAAATTGGTAAATTACTCCGCGTTCCGCCAGACTACTACAGAGGACCCTCCAAAGATCACTCAAGTCACACAAAGTGGACGGGGGACCACCCGCTTGTTAAATTGCAAACCCAAGTTAACGAGTTACTCTGAGACCCACCAGCCCCCCAGAGACAATTCCCCAAATAGTCATCAGATTGATGCCAACCTTGGGCCACCAAAGACCCAAACCTATGCAGAGGTTGCAACTTGCCTTAAGGAGGTTAAGACAAAACCTATTTTTAACCTTGCCAATGGCCACCAGCAACTGCCAGTCTCCCGCCCAGAAGGGGTAGTGCAATTGGACTACTCAGGTGACATAGTGAACAGTGGCGGCAAAACGAAGTGTTGCCTTTCCAATTTGCCAGAACAGGCACAACCTGGATCTGCCGCCCTCAAGACCCCAAGCCAAGACCCACGTCCCGCCAGTGCCTTGTCTGCAAACCTGAACCCTGCAAAAATCAAAGAAGCGAAGTCCCAGGGTATAAAAACCCTGGCAGAACGGCAAAACCCCAATTGTCATTCTCAATAATAAAGTTTTATGAACCTTTGGTTCAAACAAATCTTACCCTATCTAGTCTTAGTGATCTTCCATCTTAATTCCAGTCAAGTAGACCACCAGGCCGCCGCCCTCCCCCAAGACCAACCTGCTGAATTGTCCCAGGCATTATACCGTCCCCCGGGAGCCCCCTTTGGACCTGTGCATTTTATTGAATACCCCCCCAACCCGGCCTATTCAGAGTAAAAAATTGGAAACCATCCTCATTGCTGACCCTTTGGCAAGGACTAGAAGTACCGAGTACATAGGACGCAAAGGAAAGAGGGTCGAGATCCTGCCCTTACTGTTCAAAGACAAGTACAATTACCTGTCTGTCTACTTTGTTCCTATGACTCCTCCTTTAACACCACAACCAGACCGCCCGTTGGAACCCACTGCCGCAGCTGAGACCACCTCTACCCAACTGTTTGGAGTACTCTACATTACTTTGACAGGATTGGTAGATTCCATGGTCCCCAACTCCAGACCTTGGTCCTTACTCGGGCAATCTGTATCTTATATTATCAAGTTAGCACCCATTCTATGGTGGGCCCTACCTGCCAGCTCGGCCGTACCTCACCCCAAGCCGCCCAAGGCCTCTACTTACGACTGACTTCCTGACAGGATGGGAAGGGGAGGGAATGGGCAGAATGAACATCACCTTCATCTGCGCCTGTGAAAGGGGCGGCATCAGAGATAGTGGGGAGGGAATGGGTGGTGGCTTGGGAGTCAGGGTTAGAAGGCAGGTGGCTTGACGGGGGGTTGGGGAGGCAGGGTTTGTTGACTGGGAAGGGGCAGCAAGAGCTGATTGCTTCAATTGCTCAAATTTGTCTTCTGTCACATATGCGAGCTTGGTGAAACGGATGAATTGGCATGGGGGGAGGCAGGAGTCTTTTCTGGACTTATCACTATCACTTGCATAGAAGATAATGAGATAAAATAAGTCCTGGACAGACGCAGAAGAAAAAATCTCATAGCCCATATCAATTTGGGTGCATAGTTCATTGTAGGTGGCAGGCTTTAAGCACCTGATAGCGGAACCAAAATTATAGAAACATACATCTGCAAGATGCATGTTGGCGTGATTGATGGGTAGGACCAACAGGTATGCCCGCAGCCCAGATTTCTTGGGTTGCCCATTCCCGCTGCTCCATCTCAGCACTCATTACAACTGTGCATGCGGCGTTTTGGGTAGCCCACTCCTCCAGCATGGCCTTGAGCTCTGTCTGGTAGGCATACCCATCTGCTGTGTTTGACAACATGGAGTAATGATTGACCCCCAATGGGTAACTGCCAACAAAATCCCAACAAATTGATACAGGATTGGCCCGCACTTGTATATGTCAGACTGGATACGCTTTTCTCCATAGTCTTGAATACTTGCAGATATCTTGGCATACAAAAGAAAGATTACATCATTACAGGTCCTCATTGCCCTTCCTTTGATAAAATTGATGATTATAGAATCATAGGGGTCAGTGTCCATCACACTGGGGCCACTGAGAACCTGATTGGATAATAGTCTGGCGGCAACTACAACTCTGTGCATCCACAAATTCACCATTCTCTTATTAGTGAAAATGCCGTGGAGTCCCAGTTGGAGACAGACCTGGACCAAGGGCATCCACGGGTCATGCTCCATAATAGCCATCATGAGAGGATGGGCTTTTTCACCTTCAGTTGAAGAATGGGCATCAGTTGGGGTCTTCTTGGTAGGGGGCCACAGTTGGCGTGGGCTCGCAGGGTTGCAGCCACAGTGGACTTTGCAAACCCCATTGTGGCCGCAATTTCCCCAAGGGACATAAGCATATCTTGCTTTTCAACCATTTCAAGAAAAATCTCTGGAGTGATCAATTTTCTTCTGCATCTTGCAGGCTGATTGGCTGGGGGAGGAATATGTCCATCTTGGGAATTGGTCAATGCTATCTGATTAGCTGTTTTGGGGTTCTGGGCTCTCTGGGTGACCCCATGGCTAAAATGACTGGTTCTGGATGTTAGTGTTAATACAGGATTTGGGTTGGCAGCTGCCTGTGCGTGATGGGCAAACAGGGCCATGCTGGAAGTTGCAGGAGAAATAACACACTCCTGGGTGGGGCTTGCAGAGGGGCCTGCGAGTTGGAAGTGGCCATAGACAGAGGCTTCACCGTTAAGAGACCCAGTGTAGCCCTGCATGATTTCGTCAAGGCCAGGGAACAGCTCGTTGACTTGGTTGTTATTGAAAGAAGACATAATAAATTTTTATTAAAATTTTAAACTCAAAAAGAGGAGTCTATATTTTAGTCAATTTTATTGTTAAATATGCTAATTTTGTGAATAGTAGGATCTAAAATTTAGCCGCACTAAAATGGAATAGGGTTATTTTTGAGAATGCCTATGATTCCTAAAAGAATCAGCACAAATCCACTCTAGATCCTTTAACATCCTTTTTGAGCCACCCATAATTTAAATTTATTTCAAATTTCTTGCAATTATGATTTGAAACTTGGTTCTTGGATTTGACAATCCCGCAGTTTCAGATACTTTAAGTTTTACATGATATCTATGATTCGTTTGAAATACAGGAAATCTCTAATCATACATTAGAATCCTGCATTTCTGATTCATGTATCCCACATTTGTTTGTTGTGTTTTGTCTTTTGTTAGTTGAGTTATCTGCTCAAGAGATTCAAAATCTGCCAATTTAAATAGACCAAAAAAAAGTCAAATTAAATGGTTAATTTTATTTAATATTTTACTTTTCACTCAGCTGAGTTGCCTGCAAAAGCGATTCAAAATTTGGACCAAGTATTTGACAATCCCACATTTTTAGGTTTAGGTTCTGAATTTACAGTACACCTGTTTTGACATTATTTTTATTTTTACATTTGCATAAAAATGTAGGTTGAAGCTAAAAATGGGTTGATGAAATTCAACACTTTTTATTTGGATTAGATGGCATATTTAATAGTTGGCATAAGACTAAATAATCATTCAAGCTGCAAATAATACAGTAGTTTTAAAGCTATGGTGACAAGCAAAAATAATTCAGATTTAAACGGAATGAACTCAGATGTAAACGAAATTAAAAATAAACAAATTTATATTAATTTACAATAGATTTGGGTTCATTTGGATTTCGTTTACATCTGATTTCATTTCGTTTAAATCTGAATTATTTTTGCTCGTCGCCATAGCTTTTAAAACTACTGTATATACTGGACTTAACAACCTTAAGTTATTTAAATCAGGTTGTATTTCTACAGTACGAACTGTTATGAAATCAAAAAGCAGCATATAAATGAGTTATATTGTTCTTTGGGAAGTGAATAAATCATTGTGCAAAGCTATGTGCACATTTTGTATATTATAAAGCTATCATGAGACCAAGGCCCAATTGCAACATTATGTTTGTTCCCAGTGATTTGTCTATGACATCAGCCTTCGTTGGCCTAGCCCTTTTAATTTTATGAAAAATGCTTTACATCCAAGATTCATATTATTTTATTTTCTTAAATAAAGAAATTATTTGGCCTTGGTTTTTAGATTGTTTATCATAAATATATAACTTAAGATATTGATGCGTGCTTATAGCACTTGGGTACCACTTTTTTTAAGCCATACTTTAGATTATTTTTTGTTATGCTGATTTGGAATAATGGGTGGTGATTCAAAGTCTTTGATTTACCAAAATACTGGTCCGAATTGATTCGTTCAGCCCTATATTTGATTAAAGTAACCCCACAAACAAGAGTTGAGTCCATTCGAGTGGGGGACAATTTCCTCCAGGATTATTCTCTCGATCAATGCACTAAATTCCTAGTAAACAGCTCTGACTTCGGTAACTGAGCTCGCTTCGCATAACAGCTTGAGGCTTGTTGAGTCACAAGGGCTGGAACTATGCATTTTAGGAGACTGTACGGGGGATTTATCTGCCTTTTTAACTCTTGAAGTTAACTGGGTTCATATAATTTCCGACAAACGCGGCAAGACCTACAAGAAAACATTCTAGAAAATTTAATATCATTAATACAATCTTGACTCTAATTTTTGCTCCCTTTAATTAAATAAATTCATCCAAAGAATCTGTATATTTAAATTTAATAATGTAAGTTTTCTCAGCAAGTATGAAATAAGATACCATAGCTAATCCCTTAAAGTAAAATATTGTGCTTATTATGGATATGTTTTTTAAGTCATTTAATTTACTCAACTTCTTGCCTATACTTCATAGTTTAGAGTTCCCAATAAGGCTTTTCATTACCCAGTATCAAAGATTTTAGTAAAAAGTAGCAATAATAAAACTTCATTACAATTTCTTTTACTAGATTTTAAAAGATATGCTATTCTCACTGGATAATTTTGACCCTCCCAGTTTACATTCCCACTCTATATTTGATACCTTTATATGGAACCAAATCTTGATAAAAATATGCTTTACCAGTACATTGAGAGGTGTAATTTAAATTTAATACACAAATTCAAGATACTTTATAGACGAAATAAGCTGTCATCTGTTTAATTTAAAAATATAGTTGAAATAGTTTTGAACAAAATTATGTAACTAGGAAAATATAAGCAGGGCTTGAATCTAACTTAAGATAAATAGATCATAGCCAAGAAATTCAAAACAATAAAAATAATAAGTGTTTATGTTATCTAAAGATTTCCATTTGATTTGGTTAAAGTTATACAATAGTTTTCAGAGCTGCAAGGATAAGTGAAATTTTTTCAGATTTGTACAAAAATTCCCAGCCAAAAAATATAATGGTACCAAATCCATCATTTATCAATTTAAATACACCCATTTTCAATCTTGTTTTTGGCTGAGCTAAATTTTTTAAATCTGAAATTTTTTCACTTATTTTCACAGCTTTTGTCAGGGCCCAAGATGCCACCAGCAAGTTACTAGCCAACATTGCTGTATCACACAAAAAGCATGCAAACCCTGCAATAATAGCCCCTCAGATGCAGAACCACCCCTCAGCAACCCTGTATGGCCAGAAATTGCAAGGCTCACATGCCAAAAAACCAGGGATTGAACCCACAGGCAAAATTGTATCTCAAAAGTCTCAGGAAACAGTAAATTGGAAAAGAAACTGATTGATTGCATGATCAGATTTTTTTTGTTGTGGGTCTTTCTAATTGGTATGGCACCTCAGCAGTTAAAAGCCAAGCATACTACAGCACAGGCACAGGCACAGGCACAAGCCAGGTGCAGATCTGTGCACACACAAATGCACACATTTTCAAACACTAATATTATTCCATTAAAGAAGATGCCACCAGGGCAATGATGGCTCACAACTTGGCTAATTTCCCAGCTAAGTATAAAGGTGAGAAAGGGAACTATCCTCCACGCTGACACCATTAATAAAGGTCTATGCAGCATAAGCACCTTTGGCTTACAGGAATTTATTACACTTTTGGAAATTCATATACTTTATTTGCCTCTTTACAGGAAGCCCAGTAACAGTATTCTTATTCTCATTCATTGCTGCCAGGGTCTCTTCCATCTAACCTGGTTGCCTCAGCCACGTCCCAGACCCAGTGCCAGGCACCCACCTGCTAGGGAGTAAACCCCCTAGGTGGTGAATGATTGCAGAGGGATTCAATCCCGTCACCAGGGATCCCACAGGTAAGGAGACCATTCCCAGATGAAATAACTCTCCAAGGAGCTGGTACCTGCTAGCAGGGGATTAAAACAACCCAGAAAGAAGTACATGCTGAGGTAACTTAATAAAAAGGCCAAAGCCAAAGGACAAAACACTTGAGGTTTGTTCACCTGGGTGGAGAAACCATAAACCTTGGTTTCTTCCCGGACAGGTGGATTGTTGGAGAGGGGACTTGCTGTGTACCAGACCCCTGAAATCACGCGGCACCAGGAGCTGTCAAGAAACTGAGAATCTGTTGTTGTGCCCAAATCAGCACATGAACTTATAGAAACACTGGCAAACACCATCAAAGTCAGGACTATCCAGAGTAACCATTTATACCCAAGCCACTCCCTAAGAGGAGTCTTGGGTAATTTCATGGTCTTGGAAATTTAGAGGTTGTTTAAAAATAAAAATTCACATACAGTCACTTGGGTGAATGTAGACTTTATTGATTGAACAAGTAATATATCATAACTTACCAGCCTTATATAGCATGGTAGCAAAAATAAAAACTGGAGAAAACATAAAGGAGATCAACCTCATGGAGAAGAAATTGGAGATATTTGGGGAATTTGGAGATCCTGGGGAGTTTGGTATTAAACTGGGATTATTTGTCTTATTGGAGCCAAAATATTGACCTTAAGGAGGTTTAAAAACAATATTTGGTTTAAATTACCAAAACACAGGAACAGGCAGAAGAAGGAGATGATCAGCTATTCCCCAGTCAAAACTGGGGAAGGAGAGCAGGGAATAGCACTAGAAACAACGGGCAACGGCCAAGTTTTAAGCAATTTCAAGTTGAAACCGTTGTCAACGTCACTGGAATGCTTAAGAGCATCTTTCAAATTGATTGCCACATCATCTGATTGGCTGAAATTGTTAAATGAAGGTAACAATTTGTTCTTAAATAAACTAATGTTTTCATCAATTTGATTGTCAACATGGACAGAGGAGGACCTGGTTTCAAATCCCGTTGTTGGAATCACTTTGTTCAAACTGGCATTGAAACTATCAATTTCAGGTAAAATAGAACAGTAGCTACCAACTAACCCAACCATTTTAGGAGTCCAAATTAACCCCAAAGAAGGGGGTATTTCTGCCAATGTACTAAGAGGTAAATTGTTGTCAGTAGGGTCTGGAAGAGCATTCCTGACACCCAGAGTTTTACCATCCCTATCACTTGGATCTTGATCTTAGTCACCTAACCTTTGCCTCAGAAGGCCAGCTTCCAACACCATGGTATAAACCCTTACCGTTCCCCCCTTGCTAGAGGCTGATCCTGTCCAAGACTTCAGTAAACTAGGGTTTATCTACATAACAGTGTTGCAACATCTTTGATTACTCCCTCTAGGGGAATTAACACCCTGAGCAGTTCATCAAATGAATCACCAAGTGGCTCACTGACTAATCATTAAGTCAGTGGCACCACTATCATTCAACCATTGACTACAGGGATCAAATATCCAGATCCTAAAAGGAACATAACTTGATTAAGCCTTGTGACTTAAGATAAACATTACTCAGATAAGCCTCATGACCTACATGACGTACATGGACAGTATGTGGCTTCCCATGATACTATATAATACTGTATATCCATACCAAATAAAGTATCATTCTCTTCATAAAATTTCCCCTTTATCTCGTTTAATATACTTCCCAGAAGTATATACTTGGTAGTGGTAGCACAGGTAGGTTATCCATATCTACCCAACTAAAAGGAAAACTTCCTCCTAAGAAAAAGACCCAAACAATGGTACTCCCTAACGGCTGGAGAGACTACAAAGAAGGACAAGACGTCCCCACGGGCCTCATCATCTACGACAACATCCTTGTACCCATCAAACAATACAACACTCTCAAAGCCCGCAGACTGTTACCCCCAATCACAGCAGAGCCTCAACAACCCAAAATACCTAACATCATATTCCAACACCTACACTCAGCAGAAATTGGGACCTTTGCAGGGTTACGCCAGTAAAACACCAATCTCTGGATCAACAGCACACAAAGCAAGTTTACCCAGATAGGCTACCCCACAGACTCTGGGCCAGTGAATTACCCCTCTGTATCACGGGAGACACCTCTCTTTTGTAAGTGAATGGCTCAACCAACATCCTGACCAGAACAAAAACTGGGATATGTTCAAAGCCGCCTTCCTCAAAAAGTTTGCCATGAAGGATTCCAATGTGGTGATCATGACAGAACTTCAAACCTTCAAAATGGTGGGAAAAATTGAGGACTACATTGCATCATACAAAGGTTTACATGACCAAGTGCCCAACACCATCAACTTTGATAAACCAGGGCCTTGATTGGACTTCTACAACAGCTTCCCCACACAAATATGGTGTCAGTTTGACATGACCTGCTGCAAGAACCTTGAGGACATATTCTTGGAAGAAAAATGTGCAGCTTAGAAGTCTGACAATCTGAATGCTTCAAACAAACAAAAGGGGATCCCTACAGCTAAAAGGGACCCTTGACCAAACAAGCAAAATAACCGAGCCAACAATACCCAACCTCAAAACGGGAATAACACTGCCCAAGCTAACCAGGCAAGCACCAAAGACACTAACAAGGAGGGAAAAGCTCATGGGAGTGCTTAGGCAAGCCTCCCTCTCCCAACTCACAAGACTTGTACAGGGACCAGGACGTGGACTCAATCACCATTATCCAAGTACCCTCCAGCAATCCTCTACTGTATGCCACCCAAACTGGAAATAAACTCCTCACTTATCCTTTCTGCTTTTGCAGATACCAAGGCATAGAATTATTTGACAATGGAGCAGATCAATTTTCAGGATACCAGGAGTACCATGGAGCTCCAGTAGGTGGGGGAGGAGTCAAAGCAGGTACTGGCATGGCCCACCAGATGATGGGACCTAACTTTACCAGGTAGCAAAGGGCCTTCCCAGCCACAGCCCAAGGTCCAGCCACTGGCAAGGCAGAGTCAATCAATCCTGTGAGCGCAAGGTAAAGCACTCACAGGAATTGACTACTCTGGCCGGTGGCATCAGAAGTGGGGGGGATGAGATGGTTGGTTTGGGTGTTGGGGGCGGTTCCATGGAGATCAAGTAGGCAGCAAGATTGTTGTACTTCCTGTTGAAGATCAAAGGGTAGATGGTGATTGCTTTGCTGTCTTGGACTATTTGGTAGGGTTCCTTGGGAGCGTTTGGGCAGGTGTACCACTGCAAGTCTTCCAATGTCCAGGGTTTGTGGTCAGGATTGGTGGGATACTCAGTGAAATGCACAGGACCAAATGGAGCGTTGGGTGGGCAGTAGTAGTTGAAGGCTTTGGTTTTATCAACTGGAGTCTGACTATCTATCCTAGTAGATGGGTACTGACGCTTGGGTGTATGCAGATGAAAGAGTATCAAAAATAGGTATGGAAAAAGATTGGTGAACCAAAGGTTCATAACAACTTTATTTGGTAAGAATGACAATACAGAAATTTTTCTAGTGCTTCTGATTTATATACTTACTCACATGCAGGTGCCTCTGGGTATTCTTCTGATGCTATCTGTGTGGCAAGGCTTGGCATTTCAGGTTCTGCTGTTTGGTTGGCTGCTTCATGGTTATTTTTGGGGTTTTAAGGAACAGTTGTTTGGCTTTTTGATGGTCCATCTTGGCTTGGCTGGTCATTGATTTTGGCAGGTTTGGCTTCTGGGGTTTTGGGGTTTTTTCCAATTTGATCACCATTTTTGGACTGGCTTGACAGGCTCTCTTGAGCCCAAAGAACTTGATTAAAAAAGAGGTCCCCAATTGGGGACCCCAAATTACTTAATGGAGGGTGGGCTTGATCTGGGTTTACTGGGCAGCTAAAAATAGCCTGCCCAGGCCCAGCCAAACCCACCAAGGCTTGGGCGTAGCTTTTGGGGCCCCTCAGCTACCACCAGGGCAGGAATAGTTCCTGCACCTGGATTTGCTTTGAAAAGCAAAAATCCAGGTGCGGGCAAATCTCCCCGCCTGCTAGCCCCACCTGGTGGCTAGGAGCGGGTTTGATTCCTGCCTGGGGCCTTGAAACTGTTACTTTTGTAACACTATCCCCTTCTAAACCGGACTTGGCTTTCTTCTTCTTCCAATATTGGCAGACAGCATCAGCTGCGTTGGCAAGGTTGTCAGAAGGTTCCCAGGTGCTTTCCTTGGGCGGGTGTCCTAGCCATTTGATGTAGTACTGTGGCTTACGGTAGTGGGTGCAGTTGCTGTGTATATACTCTACTTCATGTTCAAGAGATCTCCCTACCAGGATGGGTGGAGGGGCAGTCTTCAGTTTCTCGGTGGGGTAGGGACGTTCTGTCCTTTTTTAACAGCAAGGATCAATGGAATACATCATGTATTTTCCAGGTGTCAGGTAACTTCAGACGGTAAGCTACTTTGCCTACTTAGCCCGTGATCTGGTAGGGGCCACTTCTTTGATGAGCTAGCTTCCGGCATGGGACATTTAGGGGTATTTTCCTTGAGTCTAGATAGACCTCATCCTCAATCTCTAGTGGCTTTCCAGGGGTGCGCTTTCTATCAGCAAAGGCTTTGTAAGTCTGTACTGCGCAGGTTAGGTTTTGGGAGCAGGTCATCTGGGTTTTGTGGATGTGTTCCATCCAGGTTTTAACCGCTTTGTTAGACTCCTGGTTTCCAATCTTGGGGTCCCAAGTGGGGTCAAATCCGTAATTAGCTTTGAAGGGGGACATCCTGGTGAACGCGTGATCTTTGCTATTGTAAGCGTATTGGGCTGTGGATAATAGGTCTGCCCAGTTGTCTTGATCAGTGTTTGTGTAGCATTGGAGATAATGTTCCAAAATCTGGTTTACCCGTTTGGTTTGGCTGTTGGTCTGGGGGTGATAGGAAGTGGACACACATCTTTTGATTCCTAGGTCTTTCATCACTTGTGCCCAATAATGAGATGTGAACTGTGGTCCTTGGTCTATCACTATTTCCTCTGGGGTTCCGTGTTGGGTGAGTATTTGGTCATGAAAGTGTCAGACGGTTTCAGCAGCAGTGCAATGGGTAGTGGTGGGGACAAAGTAGGCCATTTTGGTGAAACGGTCAACCATCACCAGAATTGTGTTGTAGTTTTTGGAGGGTGGGAGTTCAACTATGTAATCCATGGATACCAATTTCCAGGGGCCTGAAGGTGTCAGGGATTCTTTCCCTGACTACATTAGTCTTATTGATAATCAGGGCCTTAAATCCATTTAAAAACAACACCACAACAATAGTTGTAAATCCAGGGTATTTATACAAAATGAGATTCACGAGAATCAAACTCAGAACCCTAAAGAAGGGTTTTGCGTTAATAAGGAATCAACAATTCGACTTAGTTTACCTAATTATGTTGAATTCATTCATTCAACTTTTGCTCTGGTTTTTGAATTGAATTTTGAAAAGGTTATTAACATAATCAACCACATCACTTACTGCTTGCAATCTGATTGGCTGTAGCTGTTGTCCTTGCCGCTCTGGAATTGATTCAACCTATATGTGATCCAAGCTCTGTACTTAGTTTTAAGCGCTTAGGTTAACACACCGCTTAATTATCTTCATCAGTATGACTATCACTGGTTCCTCTATCTCAATTTTATAACAAATTCATATTATTAAGTCCCAATTTTACCTATATTTGAGAAAAAGCATTAATTTAATCTCAGATCAATGAAAATCCCTTTTATTCTCAAAAAGCCACTCAAATGTGTCAGCATTCATTGTGAGGGTATTTAAGTGAGCTATTCTTATCATTTCTCTTTATTCCAACAATAAAGACTATCATATTTCTCATACTTCTAAATTTCTAAAAAAAGCTCCATTTTCTGAAGCCATGAAAGGAATTCTATTCCTATCCTGGTTTCTAGTGTATTTTCTGCCAGTGGTTTCAGCTTTGGAAATTCCAACTCCTACAACTGACTGGTACAACTCTCCTCCTGCTGAACCAACCCTTGTTAGTCATTACAATTCCTCTTACCTCTTAGTGTATTTGGTGGATTACTATCTACTTGGTCAATTCAGCTCCATGTTTGGAAGATTTGCCTACCTAGGATATCTAGGATATCTTTCAATGGTCACAATTCCTATTGGCTTGGAAATTACAGGTTTGAATGTGGGGGCCTTGGCCCATCAGCTAGGGGGATTATTCCCTGTCAAGTGGGTCCCTGACAGAAGGGATGTCTAGGGGGAAGAGGAGGCCTTCTGGTTTAGAGCGTCTTGTTTTGGTACGCCCACATGTTTCACAGCCCTCAATGTAGTTGATAACATCTGCATCTATCTTGGGCCACAAGTAATTCCTTTTGATACTTTGAAGGGTTTTGTGGCAGCCCAGGTGGCCGGCTAGTTCCAAGTTGTGATAGTCCTTTAGTACAGAAATCCAAGCTAATCCTTCTGGTACATAGATTCTTCCTCGGAACAGTAGGGTGGTTCCTTTTAGTGAGTAACCTCTTTTATACAGGGGGCTGTCTAGTTGTGTTGAGAGTTCTGAGACCATAGTTTTGGCAACAGGGTCCTTTGCCTGGGCTTCTAATACATTCAATTTCTTAGCAACAATTTTCAGGTAGTTTAGCTGTATTCTTCCACTGGTTGTATCCAACAGGGTATGGGTGTTGTGATCTCTTGACTTGGTGGAGGACAGGATCAGGTTGGCTCTTCTACTTAGGGCATCTGGGAGGATGTTTACTTTGCCAGGTTTATAGTCAATTTCTAGTACATAGTCTGCCAGTTCTAGGGCCCATCTTGCTTGTTGTTGGTTAAGCTGGCGTGGTTTGAAGAAGTAAACCAAGTTTTTGTGATCTGTTAGGACCTTTACTGGGTGCTCAGCGCCGCATAGGTATCTGCGCCAGTGCTTCAGGGTCTTCATTATAGCTAGCATTTCTTTATTATATATAGGATAATTTCCTTCAGCAGGGATCATCTTTTTGGAGTAATATGCTACAGGATGTAGCATACCATCCCCTCCTTCCTGAAGAAGCACCCCTCCCAGGGCAAAGTTGGAAGCGTCGGTTTCCAGGATGAACGGCTTTGTGTGGTCAGGCATGGCTAACACAGGCGCAGAGGTGAAGGCCAACTTCAGGGCTTCAAAGGCAACAACACAGTTGGGGGTCCACTCAAACTGGACTTTGTCTGAGCAAAGGCGGGTCAGGGGCAGAGTAATCTGAGAAAATATTTTGATGAAATCTCTACAGTAGTTTGCTAGCCCCAGGAAACTCCTAACATCTTTCCGACAGGTGGGGGTGGGCCAAGCTGTGACCACATCCACTTTATCTTGGGCCATGGCAAATCCACCAGTTTGTACTACGTAGCCCAAGAATTCTACCTCAGGTTGGAAGAACTCACACTTCTTGAGTTTGACGTGAAGGTTGGCTGCTGCTAGTTTCTCCAAGATGAGGTCCAGGTGGCAGAGGTGGTCTTCATGTGTTTTGCTATATATCAGAATGTTGTCAAGATATGCCACGCAGAATTGGTCCAGGTATTCTCCAAGGACCAAGTTAATCATCCTCTGGAAAGTGCTAGGGGCGTTGCATAGCCCAAAAGGCATGACCAGGTATTCATAGAGTCCATATTGAGTTTTGAAAGCCGTTTTATATTCATTGCCTTCTTTGATTTGGATTTGGTTAAAAGCGTCTCAGAGGTCAATCTTAGAGTATACTTGTGCTCCAGTCAAGACATCACATAGGTCATTGGCATTAGGTATGGGGTATTGGTTTTTTACTGTGATTTTGTTCAGCTTCTGGTAGTTTACACAAGGTCTCATTCCCCCATCTTTCTTCCCAACAAATAGTAGGGGGAAGAGCATGGGGCCTTTGAGACTCGGATAAATCCTTTCTTGGTCATGTCTTCAATGTACGCTTTCAAGGCCACCTGTTCTTTGTGGTTGCAACTATAGATGGGGCTGTGGCTGGGTTGTGTATCAGGGAGTAAGTCAATGGCGTGGTTGTAGATAGAGTGTTCAGGTAGTTGAGTTGCCGCCTCTTTGCTGAAGACACTGGCCCATTTCTTGAGGGCTGAGGGCAGCTTCCCTGAGCAAGGGTCCAATTGCAAGGTCATGAGTTTGGTGGGGGGTACTATGTGTGGGCTTGGCTGAATGGGTACAGTGTTGGGGTTAGGTCCCTTTCCCAGGGTTACGGTTTGGTCACAATAGTTCAGGATTGCACCATGCTTGTCAGCCCAGGAGTCTCCAAGTATCAATGGGTGTGGTAATCCTTTCAACAAGATAACAGACAAGGGGTAGGTGTTTTGCCCAATCTTCAGCTCAAGGTGTTGGTTACATTCTTGGCCAATGTCAGTTGAACTGTTTCCCATAGTGACTTGGAATTGAGTATCTGAGGGGGTGAGTTCCAGCTTGGACGCTAATGCGGGGTCAATGAAACTTTTGTCAGCCCCTGTGTCTAAGAAAGCCTTTTTGTGAAATACTTTATCTCCCACTTCTAGGGTCACTATGATATACTTATAAGACTGAGAGGTAGTGTTTAATTGGGCAAGGGAGCCTGAAGTTTGGTTTCTTCTGGGACAGGCCCTGGTCTGGTGCCCTGCTTCATGGCAGTGGAAACACAACCTGTCTCTGTAATGTTGTTGCAACTCCTTGGGTGTCATGGCTGGTCTGGCTGCAGTGGGGCTTCTGGCCATCCAGGGTCCATGGGGGCGGCGCCGTGGGTTTCTTGGTTTAAGCTTAGTCCTTGGCAGAGCACAATCAGTTCTTCTAATCCAATTGTGGGGGGGTGCTTGAGGAGGTCCTTTAACCCTGGGTTCACGCCTTTTCTGAATAGGATGGCAGCCAATTTGTTGTCCAGCATAGCACAGGTCTGTAGTTTGGTGAACTCTTCTACATAGGTCTGAAGTGGGCGGCTGTTTTGCTTGAATTCTAACAGGGTCATGAAGGCAAAGTGACAGGGTATTCTGGTCCTCTCCTGGTGGCCATTAGTTCAGCCTCAAATTGAGCATAGTCTAAGCAAAACTCTACGTTGTTGGCGGTGGCTTTGCCAAACCAGTCTAGGGCGTCCCCTGTTAGCATGGATGCTACTCCCAAGACTTTGACTGTGTTGTTGGGATAGGCGGCAGCATTGGCTAGGAAGTGCAGTTGTAGTACCGGCATGGCTCTTCTAGCTTCCTCTAGGCTGAGCTTGCCCATCTGGGGCATGGTCACATTGGAGGTGGTTTGGTTCACAATGACGTTCTGTACTTGGGAGGAGGTTGCTGCAGTTGGGTCTTTGCTCTCTGGAGCATCCTTAGAATCATCCAAGGTCCGGGTTGTTCTCTTCCACATGGAGGAGATTTGGTATGATAGCCACAAATAACAGTAATAAGTGATAATCATAAAAACAAACATACAAGTAGCCCCAAGTGCTAATAACATCTTGGGGCCCAGGTTACCAAGTTTGGGGTGGATTGTCATAATGTCAGGATACCAGGAGTACTGTGGAGCTCCAGCAGGTGAGGGAGGAGTCAAAGCAGGTACTGGCATGGCCCACCAGATGATGGGACCTAACTTTACCAGGTAGGAAAGGGCCTTCCCAGCCACAGCCCAAGGTCCAGCCGCTGGCAAGGCAGAGTCAATCAATCCTGTGAGCGCAAGGTAAAGCACTCCCAGGAATTGACTACTCTGGCCAGTGGCATCAGAAGTGGGGGGGTTGAGATGGTTGGTTTGGGTGTTGGGGGCGGTTCCATGGGGACCAAGTAGGCGGCAGGATTGTTGTACTTCCTGTTGAAGATCAAAGGGTAGATGGTGATTGCTTTGCTGTCACGGACAATTTGGTAGGGTTCCTTGGGAGCGTTTGGGCGGGTGTACCACTGCAAGTCTTCCAATGTCCAGGGTTTGTGGTCAGGATTGGCGGGATACTCAGTGAAATGCACAGGGCCAAATGGAGCGTTGGGTGGGCAGTAGTAGTCAAAGGCTTTGGTTTTATCAACTGGAGTCTGACTATCTATCCCAGTAGATGGGTACTGACGCTTGGGTGTATGCAGATGGAAGAGTATCAAAAATAGGTATGGAAACAGATTGGTGAACCAAAGGTTCATAACAACTTTATTTGGTAAGGATGACAATACAGAACTTTTTCAAGTGCTTCTGATTTATATACTTACTCACATGCAGGTGCCTCTGGGTATTCTTCTGGTGCTATCTGTGTGGCAAGGCTTGGCATCTCAGGTTCTGCTGTTTGGTTGGCTGCTTCATGGTTATTTTTGGGGTTTTCAGGAACAGTTGTTTGGCTTTTTGATGGTCCATCTTGGCTTGGCTGGTCATTGATTTTGGCAGGTTTGGCTTCTGGGGTTTTGGGGTTTTTTCCAATTTGATCACCATTTTTGGACTGGCTTGACAGGCTCTCTTGAGCCCAAAGAACTTGATTAAAAAAGGGGTCCCCAATTGGGGACCCCAAATTACTTAATGGAGGGTGGGCTTGATCTGGGTTTACTGGGCAGCTAAAAATAGCCTGCCCAGGCCCAGCCAAACCCACCAAGGCTTGGGCGTAGCTTTTGGGGCCCAAAGCGGGCCCCTCAGCTACCACCAGGGCAGGAATGGTTCCTGCACCTGGATTTGCTTTGAAAAGCAAAAATCCAGGTGCAGGCAAATCTCCCCTGCCCGCTAGCCCCGCCTGGTGGCTAGGAGCGGGTTTAATTCCCGCCCGGGGCCTTGAAACTGTTACTTTTGTAACATCAATCCCTTGTTGACAAAATTTTTGCCAACCTCATGAAACTACCAACAGTCCAAAGCAACATAAAGAGAGTTATCATGGCAGACAACAGGAGTACACCAGTTAACAAAGAAACAAAACCTTTCCGCGCCCAAATCAGAGATGTGCAAACTATGCTTAATGGCCCCATCATACCAATCCCCAAGTACAATGTTATACTTGGCCTGGATTGAATGAGAAAGACCAAACCTCAAATTGACTGGGACAGTGCCACCCTCACTATACAACAAGGTGAGGTGCACCACCACATCTACCCAACTCACCTTGAAACACTTATGTGGGACCATGTATTTGTAAAAATCATGAAAACAGAAGAGAAAACTGACCCTAGTAAGATCAATTGGAACACCTGCACATATGAAATTATCCATTTAAAAAATAAAGAATCCAGACGTAAACAGGACTGCATCTGAGATCAGCTTGTCAAAGAATTCCCTTCTGTTTTCCAGGAAACACTACCAGGATTACCACCTGATTGTGGCATACAACATGAGATTGACCTCAAGGGAAGTGTACCAAAGGCACAACCTATCTATTGCCTCACACCCCAAGAAGACAATGCTCTGAAAGCCTATCTAGACAAAGCCCTTGAAAAAGGCCTCATCAGACCCTTGAAGTCACCTTTTGGCGCTGCTGTCTTCTTTGTGGCAAAAAAGATGGAGGGCTCCACCTGGTCACAGACTACAGGGCTCTCAACAAGGTCTTAATTAAGGAAAGGTATCCCCTACCCCTGATTGACAACCTTTTTGATGCCCTGGGGGAGTCCTAGATCTTTACAAAAATTGATCTAACATCAGGCTATCACCAAATTTGCGTGAAACCTGAAGACATCCCAAAAACCGCATTCAGAACCAAATACAGATTCTTTGAGTGTGTTGTCCTCAACTTTGGCATGAAAAACACCCCTAGTACCTTCATGACTTTCATGAAAAAGGTTTTCAAAGAACACATCAGGAAGCAAGCAATCATCTACCTGGACAATATAATCATCTATAGCCCAAACTTGAAGCAACACTGGGAAGAAGTCTGTTTGGTCCTCTGTATCCTCAAGGAAACCAACTCATTGCCAAGCCATCAAAGTGCAACTTCTTCTTGTCTGAACTCCCATTACTTGGCCACATTGTCAGCAAGGACGATATAAAACCAGATCAAGAAAAGATACACACTATAACCAAAATGCCAGCCCCCAGGAACAAAAACAAACTCTGCACCTTCCTAGGCATGGTAGCCTACTTTAGAAGATTCATACCTGACTGGGGTGTTCTGATGGCCCCCTTGTCTGCCATTACAGGAAAGACAGCCAAACTTGTGTGGACACCCCTACAAGATCAACATTTCCACCAACTAAAAGAAAAAATGGTCACCACCCCCATCCTCCAATACCCAAACCATGAAGGGGTATACAAGTTAAAAATTGATGCATATGACTGTGCCATAGGAAGAGTACTCTGTATTCAGACAGCAGAAAAAGACTTCCTCCCTGTGGTGTAAAAGTCAAGAAAACTATTCAACGGCAAACAAAGGTTCCCCATACATGACAAAGAATTGGTGGCTATCATACACTTCCTCTTGAAATGGCAATGCTATCTGGAAGGAGCCCAAAAATTCAAAGTCCTCACCAATCAAAAGTCACTAGTGTTCTTCCAGACACAACAACATCTGTCAAGGAGAAAAGCCAAGTGGATGAGTCTCATAAAGAGATATCCAATGCAGATAAAATACAAGCCATTCAAGGAAATGCTTACTGCAGACACCCTCTCAAGGCTATACAGTAAACACTCCTATTTGCCAATGATGACCCTGATTGGCCCATGTTAATCATGGGGAATCTTCAAGAAGGGTTCCCACCTGGCACCCCAATGGACATCCAAGAGAAAGTCCTTAAGAACAAACATCTTCTCAAAAAACTATATGGCACACTACACTGAATCCTTCCAAATGGTGACACTGTATCCTATGTCCTGTCAACACAAAAGATTGACACAATCCTCAGATATCACAGAGACTTGGGCTACAACCTCAGCAGAAACTTGCACAAATACCTCAAGGCGTGCTACTGGTGGCCCAACATGCTAGATGATATCCTAGAAGTATTAGAATAGTGCAAAGTATGTGAAAAGTACACCCAAACCAAGGCACTGCCCAAGTTGGTGATACCCATGTCCATCATACAACCCTTTAAGGTGTGGTTGAAAGACATTGTGGGACCAATGCCTGGAAAGAACAAAGTAAAAAAGTACATCATAACAGCTATAAACTATGCTACCAGATGACCTATACCACAAGTTACAAAGGAACATAAAGGCAATGATGTAAGGCATTTTATTGGAAAAGAGATCATAGCCAAGTTTGAAAAATCCGACCTCCTAATCACATTCAAAGGCACCAAACTTAAGGCCATTGACACCAACATCTACTGTAAGAAATTCCATACCTTACACAAATATAAGATCAAACTCAAGAACTCTGGATAAATCTCAAGGACTGAAAACTGCATTTTTAAATTCAGATACAAAAACTAAGGATGATAACAAAACAATTAATTCAATTGTTTTGAAAATACATTTGAAATTGATAAACAAATGTGTTTTAAGCAAAAGAAAACACAAAAACAAAAGCAAGCGTAAAAACCAAGAACAACACATAAATTCTACTTCAAAATTGAAATTTAAGGCTTCAAACAACTATTACAACAACAATACCAATTCAGCATTTAATTTTGGCTCTGATAATTACAATACAGCCAATCAATCTAAAAATAAATGAAAAAACTGTCCAAACCAGATATTCAGGGACCCAGGAAGCCAATAAAACCCAGAAAACCATCCAAGCCAAAGAAATACTTCACATCCAGCCCCAGATACCATCCCCAACCACAGTGAGGCACAATACTGCAATGCAATATTCCAACCTGCCTCTTCTTGCATTGCAGGCTGCAGCCTGCTGCAGTCCTGCAAGGCAATCCTTCTCAAAATCACTCTTGCAGTATCACCTGGTAGCCACAATGTTCCCTTCCTCACTTAAGATCAGTATTTAAACTGGCAAATCCTTCCCTTACAAATTGCTCCAACAATTTATCTTATTCCTATCAATCAATAAATCTATATTTTCAACTTCTAAACACTTGATTAGTAGATTCTAAAGGTTTCCCCTCCAACAGCATGAAGTTCATCTTTCTTGTATGGACTTTTTGTGTATTAGTCATTTATGGGCAAGCCAATGTGAACTTCTAAACCCTCAAACCAACTCTGACTGACAAATCAGAAGACTCAATTTGGTATTGTTTTGGACCACGTTGACACCATGCCCCTTACATAGAAACAGCACAATTCCCACCAATTATCCACCCCAAGGCTCCCTGGTTGGTCTTGGGGTACACCAGCGTCTATTATCTCCTAAACCACTCCACTTCCTTCTTGGGAAGATTCCGTCTATTTGGTCACCTTCTACACATGTTAATGATAGGGATTCCAGTAGGGTCTACTCTAGTCAAATTCAACTTGGGAGCTCTCCTTCATTCAATTGGAGAGATACTTCCTAATGAGTGAATCCCTGACATATAATTTGCCAAAAACGGAATAAAACATATCATCACCAGCCTGTATCACCCATAAGCAAATAACCAAGTAGAACAACTAAATGGTCCCCTAGTGGAAGGCCTCAGTAATTTATCTGCTAACAATCCAAAGGCCTGGTTTGAAATTCTACCAACAGCACTTATGGTATGTAGAACTTGAGTCAATTGCAATACAGGAAAAAGCCTGTGCAAACTTGTCTATGTGCAAAAGCCTGCTCTTATTAGTACTGCCACAGGACCACAGTTACCTATACCCAAAAAGGTACCAGACAATAGTGATCCCAACGTATACCAGGTCAGAAAAGACCAAGAAGACATGGAACAAAAAAGGATCAAAAGAGAGACAGTACCTCTGCAACAAGAAAGTATCAAAGTTGAGGATAAAATCTGGGTTGTCAACCATGATCAACACAAGTTGAACTCAGGGTTGCACAGACCAGGCATTGTCATGGAGGACAACCCCAGCAACACCTAACTCATCAAAGGAATTGTTGCAAGAACCAAACTCAAACATATGCACCATGACCAACTCCGTCTATGCAAGGCAAGAACAGCCCAACAAAACTCCAGAATCCCCGCCCCCAACACCAAACTAGATCAGTACCAAGAACGCATCCCCGATTCTCACAAGAAAATTCCCAAGGCTCCACCTTCCAGCACCCCAAGGGGAGATTTTGCAACATCTTTGATTACTCCCTCTTGGGGAATTAACGCCCCAAGCAGTTCACCAAATGAATCACTGAGTGGATTACCGGCTAATCATTAAGTTGGTGGCACCACTATCATTTGACCATTGACTATGGGATCAAACATCCAGATCCTAAAAGGAACACAACTTGATTAAGCCTTGTGGCTTAAGAGGAACATTACTCAGACAAGCCACTGATCTACATGGTGTACATGGACAGTATGTGACTTCCCATGATACTATATAATACTGTATATCCATATCAAATAAAGTATCATTCTCTTCTAAAAGAATTCCCCATTTTATTTTTTAATATACTTCCCAGAAGTATATACTCAACAACAGTGTTGGGGTTAGCTAATCAGGTTGTACCCCACACTTTTCAAGGTAAGTTCCATAATTTTGGGGATTATTTGGCCAAGTAGGAAAGCTCAAACAGCCAGTAAACCTTTAACAAAATTTACTTATTTAAAAGATTTGAATCAAACAGTTGATTGAAAATGAGTCACAGCTGCTCCAGTTTTTCAGTTGAATCCAATCCACCCCTGTAAGTTGACGTTGATAAATTGACATAATTTGAGGGTCACCCAATATGATCTCATTTATCAGCATGGTCATCAGAAGTTGATCACTCAAGGGTTGTTTGCAACCTGGACTAGATACTCACTTTACAATGTGGAAGGAATAAAAGCCCAGGATCCAGGTGGTATTGATTAGTCAAATTTTGATATATATTGAATAATTTTCACTGTTTCAACTCTAAGAGTTGAGTCCTCCCAAAATTTACTCAATAAAAATCACATATCCCTTGGTCTAATTTTATTTTAATAATGCATCCAGTAGTTGGGTTGTTGCGCTACATCCACTACAATCTGATTCTCAGCCAAATCATTACTGGCAGATGGGGCCCAGCTGTTGATACTTTGTTGTCAACACCTCTCAATGTTAATCTCATGCCTGCCAATCTTGGAGTTGTTCCACCTACCTTCAAAAATGAAAATCTAGTTATCTCCCATTGTCCAGAATTTTATTCTGAAGACACTCTGATGCTTTTGCAAGCTATTTATCTTGGGCTATTTTGGTTAGGGTTAATTATTTTACTTAACCCTAGTATCTCATTTGGAAATTTCACAAAAGGTATCTGAAGCTGTGTTGGTGGTTAATCATTGGCTCCATGTGGATTTGGGTGGTGATTCCCCACCACTTGGAGACAATTTCTTATTATCTGGCAATTTCCGTCACAACCCTGGTAGCTGGTGTCCCTGGGCTACTGCTGTCAATGACCTGGTCAAAATTTCCCCTATAGTATATATGGCCTTTCAGACCTGGCCTATCTCTCCTGTAGGAGCCCAGACAGACACCAATATGGGCTGTGACAGATGTTCTGATGTTTGGCCGGGTTCAGGAGTCAAACTTTCCTGTATACTTTTTTTATGAGATTCCCCTATTAGAAATCAATGACAGTGTTGACTGGGTGATCTGGGTACTGGGATTTGAAGAGTTTCTTTTTGTGGAGTTAAGGTTTATTTGTTTTTTTTCATACACAATTTTGCATTTTGTATCTATATTTGGAATATTTTCCAATTTGAAAGGTGCCCTGGTTTGCTGACCATAGTGGCGTTGGTTGGACCTGAACTGACCTAGGGGTAGCCAACAGGAAGGTGGGGGCTGGGCTGACAAGTGTGTGGAGGCTGTTGAGAGGGGGCTGGATGACAGCCAGTTATGCAGCCTGCAGATGGGTGATTGATTCCTGGGCCAGTGTAATGTAATGGTTTTTTAGTGTCTTTAATGAAAAATGATTTTTTATATTAATTTTTATCTCTCTGCTCTGATCTTGGTGTGAGTTTTTTTTGACCAGATCCTTTGTAATTTCCCAAAAATTTACTTTATTTAGCACTAAGTGTTGTGGTGTGAGGTCTAGGGACAGTAATTTTTCTAAAGTAAGGGACATTTTTGACATAAATATGCTCTTTTTGAAGGATAATGAGCATGGTGATAATAAAGTTTTTATAGGATATTTTCAAAGCCCAGTTTTGTACCATTATAACCTTTAGTCAAGGGAAAGGATCTGGGTTGGAAGGCCTGGTACATAAAAGGCAATATTCTCATCAAAAACTGATAGCAGCAGCCCAGGGATGCCATGCTTTAATATGAGAAATCACTTGTTCAGTGAGCCTCAAATAGTCAATTAAGGCAAACCCTAGTTTGCTGTAGCCATAATATAATACTATGGGAACAGGGGGGGGTTTTCAGCAGGGGTGACCATATGAACTCTTGGATGAGTTAGATGGCAGATACGTGTGAAAACTTTTGTAGGGGAAGAGCATATCAGAGGTAGAATCTATTTCTTAATCCAGGCTTCTGGTTGGAATGAAAGGGGCAGGTACTGGTTCTACTGATGCAAAGGGTTTTTGATCAGTTTTCCAGCACTTTAACTAGCACTAGTGGTGCTCTCTATTTGAAAGTACCAACAGTAGAAGAGGTGGAGTAATATAGCTAGCTCATAAAAAGATTTAATGTTCAAAATTCATGAACAGCAGCCATCTATTAAGTGATACTAACAATTAAAGGGTTTATAGCTTTCCTAGAAATATAATGCTGGGAATTTTCTCTTGGCTTAGTGTCAAATCTGCATTGACTGGCTGCTGGTTATTTTTTCCTGCATAATATTGGCATGATCTGATTGATAATATAAAGAAAGCAAGCAATTATTTTCAGGCTCTGGAGTGTGATACAAACTTTTGGGCCTATTTGGTGTTCTCTTGTGTCTCAAATCCATGGTTGCTGAGAGTTTTGATCAATTAGATTTCTTTTCACCTGATTTTGTTGCATTCTTGCTATTTCTAGGACTTTTAATCACAGATGTGTGATGTAAAAGCAAAGAAAGTGAATTTTTTAATCCCATAAGTTGTAAGTGGAAAATTAGTCAATCAATTAACCAACTAACTAATTGATTAGTTGCTTGATTTGAATCAAGGAATGAGAGCACTTTGTCAGGTCTACCTTAATCTCTGAGAAGTATGGTATTAAGAGACAGGATCAAAAACATTTCAGGATCAGTTCCATTGAACATTTTAAATGGCATGGGTTTTCAGATTGTTGGGGTTTGGCAGAGAGCCCCATCCTAAATCAAAAAGTCTGAGCTTAAGCTTGTGAACCCTTGTGTTTTGATGGTCAGATTTTGTATACTTGCGCTTCCAAGGCCAAAGTTGATTTATTTTATGAAATATCACTATACTCAGAACAATGCCTGGTTGGCACATTTGCTGTTTGAATTACCTATTTTTTATCAAATGAAACACAGTTTTTTTGATAATCAGGGGCCATCATCATGCACTCAAGTTGACCATATTTAAGACTCAGAGTAGGATTCACTAGATTGTAGTTGAACACTTATTAACCCTTTACCTCATTTAATGCTTCTTCAACCCATGGTTTGCATCCCCCTCCCCAAATTCATTTGGACTCTTGTAAGTGTAAGGTCTCATAGTTTGGGTAAGGTGGTTATAGACTAAAGCTTTAATACCGTTGATATTTATGTTGGTAAAATATAAAAAGGTAGGTAAAGTTGGTAGTAACAACTGGACTAGGGCTCCTAGAAGCTTATAAGATGTAAAATAAGGACTGAGGCGGTTGATTAATCCTAAGAAAATAAAATAGAACCCAGTCTTAATGACTGAGGATTTGGTCAAAAAGTCAATTTATAAGTCAGGGAATTGCTCACCACTAGTTGGAGGGTTAAAACTATCAATAATCAGATTGTGTGTATTATTATAGAAACTACCTAACTGGTGAAATAGAAAGTCAAAAGGGATCATAAGAATGAAGAAGGAAAAGAAATGAGTTAACTAAGTTAAAAAAAAAGAAAACACAAGCCACAAAACCTAACAAGTACCTTTTTTGAGGTGTAAGTCAAACAATCTCAACTTACTGTTGAGATTGGAAAACCAAGTCTTTTATTACTTGGTATTGAGGTGCAGAATTGAGGTGAGAAACTTTAACCAAAATTGGTTATAAAAAATTGGTGGAAGAAAACAACCGCAGAAACCCATGTTTCCTGTGGTTTAAACTTAAAAAGTTAGAGCCTGGCATAAAGGAGACAACAGAAGAGCATTGGTGCTTGGCAGGAGGTTTAGAGCAAGAGCAAAAATCAGAAGAGCGGGAAAAACCTAGTCCAAGGATGCTGGCGTAAGCGAGAAAGCGAGAAAAAAGGTATTTGGTTTTTGGATTGAATTATTATTACTAACAACATAGATCTGAGGTTTGAAACCCGGCCAGAACGGAAACAAGGTAAGCTTCAAACTCAATACTAACCGTAAGGAATAGAAAGAATGTTGCCAATCAAGGAAGAATAAAATAAGGAATTTTTCTGAAAGAAATGAGCCAATAATAACCCAATTCCTCAAAATAAAGTAATGGAGTCCAAGTAAAAAAACCTAGCAGCAAAAATAGAAAGGAGAATCCTGACAGTAAGAGCTACACTTCAATCCATATCCTTATGGTTTTTATTTTATTTTTAATTATCCTCTTTGTGTCAAAACCACAGGCTCAACCCGCCAGCAAGGTTCCAACCAAGCGGGTTTGTGACCTACAATCTGATTATCCGGTCACTTGAAGCCAAACTAGGAAGTCAACTCAAATTACCAAATCCAACAACATGAACAGATGATGATCCTTCATGGTGGATACCTTGTTTTGGCGCTTGACTCATTACCAGAATCAAGCCACCCCTCTTCATCATCCAGCCATGTGATCACCAATCATTTTCCTGTTATCCTTGATTCACATGAACTATATAATCACTATCTCACAATAAAGATTATTATCCATCTTCTAAATATTTTCCCCGTGTAACTCTGCTAAAACAGCACAGTTACGACATTTGGAAGTTTATTGGTTGATTTACTAAGCTAAATTTGAAATCTGACCAAGTGGATTCAGCTTCAGAGGAAATATGCATTGATGGAAGCCATTTCTTTATTGAAAAGCTTTCTTCTCTTAAAGTGGAATATGGCTAGGATTTTTCCTTTATAGATAATTAGAATTGCTATGGAGTGATAGTTTAATTAAGTTTAGACCCCTAGATGACGATTTTATACATCACCGGCAGATGCACCCAGCAGTGATAAAACTGTGCCGTCTACATCCTAGAGACATACCTTTTTCAGTACCTATTAAACCACTTGTTATTATAGACTCCAAGATCGATGTAACCTTCAATCACCATCAGACCATCTACAGTAAACTCTTAATTGAATAGAGGTTCTACAAGGCTGAATTCAACCATGTTTAAAGTGCCTATTTAAGCCTTGATTCGTTTTAAAATGCCAACTATGGTGTAACGGGATCAACCTTTAGCACAATGGCGGCTAGCTTAATGTTTATAAAGTTTATTTTTGTTGAGATTTGGTAGAATTTAACCTTGTTGACACTTGAGCTTGGTGTGGCTAGGGGAAGCATGATGGCTATTAAGATATTTCCAAGCATCTGAAAAAGTTTATAGCCAAAATGAAGCGAGATGTGTACTTTTACCAGCCAAAAATAATGTTAAATTATCAAAAAAGCCTTGCATTTTTAAAACTTGTAGAAACGAATGAATAAATACATTTTGAAATATGTATTTATTCAATAGTCGTAGTCTCGCTTAGGACCAGCATTGAAGATGGGAACAATTCCACGGGAACCAATAAACTTGGGAATGAAGCGCAGGATTCCGTGGCGGCCGGTGAAGCGGGGGACAAAAGGGAGTGTTTCATGGTGGCCTCCATGATGCTGCTGGAAGTGAGGGTGCTTGCTTCTGTGATGGCCAGGTTCATAGTTTCCGTCTTCTGATCCGTCGTTTCCGTATTCGAATTTCCCGTACTCGTAATTCGAGTCACTACGGCTTCCGTCATTTCCTGTTTCAAAATCAAACTGAGCATTGTCGTCTCCAATGGGTGAGGCCTGGAATACTGCAAGGCTTCCAAGCGTCAAAAGACCAGCAAGTTTGTTGATGAACATTTTTTAATTATCAACCATCCTTGGTCACCTTTTTATAATCCGAATATGAGGAGACAAGAAGCTGGAATTAGCTAAGCCGTAGAAATAACCTCAGTGATTAAATAATGCTCTAAGATACCTTTATCCTCAATTATTAAACTAGATATTCAATGGGGATCAGCGCACAGTAAAAGATCATAAACGGATGCCCTTTATCTTTCTAAAGATCCCCATAACTAAAAATCCACCCAATTAATTTTTTAGCCTCAAATTTAGATCGACTTATAGACGATTGCGTAAGAGATGGATAAACAGCATCGATCTATTTTTCAATCCTTTCAATTACATTGGCAACCGTCATAAATTAAACTGTCAAAATGTAACATCCTCTATGTTGGCAATTCCCAAGAATACTTTTGTATTTTTATTGTATGTTGATTATTTTTTTGGTTTAAATAACTGTTCTTAATGTTAAAACTTAAATTTAATTTAAAGTTTTAAGTAAGATTGTAACAAATAAAGCCAAATAATTTTTGGGATTGTCGACATAGAAGATGTTACATTTTGACAGTTTAAATTCTGCCGGTTGTCATTAAATTGCTTTAATAGCGCAAAAGCATCACTTAAACCGATAAGAATAAGCAATCAAATAAAAAATATCATCCAATCATATGTATTTATTGATATCCAACTTTAAGCAAGCAATAAGTATATTTTTAAGCACACCAAAATATTACCACACAATGCATTAATAATCAGCCTGAATAAACCAAACGTTAAAATTCTATTTCAAACCCCAATCTCATCCATTTGGGGCCATTGCTTTTAAATATCCATCAACCCATACTTGCTTTTAATAGTAAACAAGCACCTTGATATTCAACATACTTTATATTTTTAGCTCTGAACTAAAGCTACCAAAATACCTGTAAATAAAAAATAAAAACCCATTTTATGAATAGATTTGAAACATAATCTGCAAACTCACCAGGTTTGTCTTGTGCCAAATCATCCAGGCTGTCTAGGCTCATATGGCCTACATATGGCTCCCATGAGTTAGGATCTCATCCAAGTACTTTAAAAGATAATCATTGAGCATAATTTGATTATCATGCTAAAAGATAATATGTAAAGCTAAAAAATAAACAAATTTCTTGTTAAACCTATAGCTCTGAAAGAAGCATGGCCAGAAAAAAGATTATATCTATTGATAAACAGCAAAGAGATCATAACCAAACTATTATTTGAAATCCAGGCATGTCAATCAGCATTTAATAAGCAATATATATTTTATTTAAAATTTACAGAGAGGCCTTGAAGAAAATCCATCTATGTTACAAAAGTAACATATTCAAAGCCCTGGGAAGGAATTGAACCCACTCCTAGCCACCAGGAGGGGCTAGCAGGTGGGGAAGATTCACCTGCACCTGGATTTTTGCTTTTTGAAGCAAATCCAGGTGTGGGAACCATTCCTACCCTGGTGGTAGCTGCAGGGCCCGTTCTGGGCCCCAAAAGCTATGCCCAAGCCTTGGTGGGTTTGGCTGGGCCTGGACAGGCTAATTTTAGCTGCCCAGTAAACCCAATTCAAGCCTGTGATGGAAATAACTGGATAATATGATGCCGTTTCTAAATGATGGGGAATTACCACCCAAATCCAAATAGAATTGATGATTAACCACCAACACGACTTCAGATATTTTTTTGTGAATTTTCCAATTGTAACTCCAGGATTAAGTAGAACAATTGATCCTAACCAGAGTAAACCAAGATAAATGACCTGGGAAAGCATCAATGCATCTTCAGCATAGAATTCTGGGCATTGAGAAGTGACCCAATTTTCATCTTCAGGAATGGAGGGAGGAGCTACAAAATTGGCTGGCATGAAATTAACATTTCACGGCACCAACAACAAAGTTTCAGATGCTGGGCCCCATCTTCCTGAAATGATTCTGTTCAGAATCAGATTGTACGGGATATACCACAACAACCAAAGCACAGGATGCATTTTAAAATTTAAAATTAGAACTTGGGATAATTGATTTTTATTGAGTAAATTTAGGAGGACTCAACTCTTAGAGTTGAAACAGGGAAATTATTCAATATATATCAGAAAAATTGACTAAGCAATACCACCTGAGTCTTGATCTCCTATTTCTTTGGCATCTTCAAGTAAGTATCTAGTCCAGGTTGCAAAGAACCCTTGTATGACCAGTTTCTGACAACCATGCTGATTAGTGAGCTTATATCGGGTGACCCTCATATTACGCTGATTTATCAACGTCAGTTTACAAGGGGGAGCTGGTTTCAGTTGGCATACTGGAGCAGCCATGACCCATTTTTGATCAACTGTTTGGTTTAAATCCATTAACTTGGTCAATTTTGATACAAGTTTCCTGGCCTTCCGTGCCTTCTTACTTGGACGGACAATACCTGGCATTATGGAACTTACTGTGACAAAGCCCACCCTCCATTAAGTAATTTGGGGTCCCCAATTGGGGACCTCTTTTTTAATCAAGTTCCTTGACCCCATAAAAGCCTGTCAAGCCAGTCCAAAAAAGAGGATCAAATTGGGAAAACCCCCATAACCCCAGAAGGTAAACCTGCCAGAACCAATGGCCAGCCAAGCCAAGATGGACCACTAAAAAGCCAAACAACTGTTCCTGAAAACCCCAAAAAAGACCATGAAGCAGTCAACCAAACAGAAGAACCTGAGATGTCAAGCTGTAAGGGACTCCATCCCTAACACAAATCACAAATTATACTTAAATGGTGTTAATTGGTGGGAGAACCAGTAATTGCATTTTTAAATGCTAAAATACAAGCCGAGAACAAAACCAAATCTGCCAATAAGATCAATTCAAAAACACATTAAAAATTGATTAATGAATATGTATTAATCAATTTTGAATGCAAAATTGAAAGCAAGCAGGAAATCAAAGATTGAAATATAATTTCCACTTTAAATTTGGTTTTCAAGGCTTCAGACACTCATAACAACAACAGAAGTATTAATTCAGCATTTAAGTTTAGTTCCAGTCAATATAAAACAACAAATCAATCCAAAATTAAATGCAAAAGAGATCCAAACCAGAGACTCAGGGGCCTAAATATCCAATCAAACCCAGGAAACCACCCAAGCAAAAGGAATACTTCACATCCAGCCCCAGATTCTATTCCCAACCAAAGCAAGGTTCAATTCTGCAATGCAATAACCCAACCTTCCTCTTCTTGCATTGCAGGCTGCAGCCTGCTGCAGTCCTGCAAGGCAATACTTCACAAACCACTCTTGCAGACCCACCTGGTAACCACAATGTTCCCTTCCTCACTTGAAGTCAGTATTTAAACTGACAAATTCCTCCCATCCAAATTGCTCCAACAATTTCTATATTTCCTATCAACCCAATAAATCTATATTCTCAATTCTAAACACTTGATTAGTAGATTATAAAGGTTCCCCCCAACAACATGAAGTTTGTCTTCCTTATTTGGACTTTGTGTGTGTTAATCAATTTTAGACAAGCAAATGTTAACTTCAAAACCCTGAAACAACTCCTACTGACAAATCTGAAGACTCAATTTGGTATTGTTTTGGTCCGCGTCAAAGACATGCCCCTTATGTTGAAACTGCTCTATTCCCACCAATCATCCACCCCAAGGCCCCCTGGTTGGTCTTGGGGTACACCAGTGTTTACTATATTCTCAACCACTTCACTCCCTTCTTGGGAAGATTCCGTCTATTTGATCACCTTCTACACATGCTAATGATAGGAATTCCAGTAGGTTCCACTCTGATCAAATTCAACTTGGGAGCTCTTCTCCATTCAATTGGGGAAAGGCTTCCCAATGAGTGGATCCCTGACACAAGCCTTACCACACAGATAGCACCAGAAGAATGCCCAGAGGCACTTGCATGTGAGTAAGTATATAAATCAGAAGCACCTGAAAAAGTTCTGTATTATTATCCTTACCAAATAAAGTTGTTATGAACCTTTGGTTTACCAATCTGTTTCCATACATATTTTTGATACTCTTCCATCTGCATACACCCAAGAGTCAGCACTCATCCACTGGGATAAATAGCCAGGCTCCAGTTGATAAAACCAAAGCCTTTGACTACTACTGCCCACCCAACGCTCCATTTGGCCCTGTGCATTTCACTGAGTATCCTGCCAATCCTGACCACAAACCCTGGACATCAGAAGACTTGCAGTGGTACACCCGCCCAAATGCACTCAAGGAACCCCACCAAATTGTCCAAGATAGCAAAGCAATCACCATCTACCCTTTGATCTTCAACGGGAAGTAAAAAAAAATCCTGCTGCCTACTTGGTCCCCATGGAACCGCCCCCAACACCCAAACCAACCATCTCATCCCCCCCACTTCTGATGCCACCAGCCAGAGTAGTCAATTCCTAGGAGTGCTTTACCTGGCACTCACAGGATTGATTGACTCCGCCTTACCAGCGGCTGGGCCTTGGGCTGTGGCTGGGAAGGCCCTTTCCTATCTGATAAAGTTAGGTCCCATCATCTGATGGGTCATGCCAGTACCTGCTTTGACTCCTCCCTTGCCTGCTGGAGCTCCGAAATACTCCTGGTATCCTGAAAATTTAGGATCAATGTTTACTGGCATTCAAAAATTACATGTATCATTTTTTTTATTAAGTTGATGCTATTTTTAAATTATTCACCCCAGTGCCATCCTAAACTAATTCCTGGAATTTCTTGTTGTTAAGCAAATAAACTAAAGCTATTAACAAGAGAAAGAACCTCTATCAGAACCTTGAAGGAATATTAAATAACAAAACGTTTAATAACAAGTACACAGAACTATGAAGATCCTCAAAAAGTATGCTGATAGAAGGTACACTACCCCTGAATTTTTATCAAAAAATGAAAGCAGAAGAGCTTATAAATGAGCATTATAAAGTCAAACCAAATTTAGACAGCTTCTATAAATGTTTAGTAAGACAAGGGGCATGGTCCATCTTGCTACCCAATTTTCACCCAGTGCATTAAGTGTTTGATCAAAGAAATCTCTAGAGCACCTCCTTTAGGCATTATGATTTTCTGAAGCTAAGCTCACGATAAGTGAAACTATCTATAGTTGCTATTCAGATGATGAGTGAAGTTCCTCAGAGTTATTTAAAATTAAGATTATCCTTGCATTTAATAAATCATCTAAAAAACTAGCTTATTATATAATTAGTTCAAAGATGGAATGAATTGACAGGGTTAATTTTTTATCCTGATCTTCATTATATGCTTGGTACTTTAATCATTAGACAGTGATATCATTGCAAGCATTATTTGAATTTCTATATTGCTTAGCATAAAATCATCTAAAACCACTCTACTTTATACACATCATGCACATCTATAGGCCGTTTTTGTAAAGTTACTCCTCCACCTTGGGCCTCTACTTCAATCCTCATCAAATTCTTGGGGATCTCTTCCAACTTATGCCTGTATATTACCCAAAGATTTACTAAAAAACACCCAAGAAAGGTCCTTTTACTATTAATTGAAGAAGTAGTTTGAAAATGCCCCCACCTAACCCACCCAAGAGACACCTCTGGTTAAAAATCATGTGCAAGAGCAGCCAGGAGCAGTGGTAATTGCATTCAAGACAGGTTTATTAATTTTTATTTGAGTCAGTTTTCCCTTTGATTTTGTCCATTTGGATTTTTTTCCTGATTTTCCTGCCTCAAGAGATGCATCCATATTCCCTCATATCATTGGTCAATCAGTTTTGGACATTCAACTTCCCATCCAAATTCCATCCCCTTGCTTTAAATGAATGCAAGAGTTGTGAAAGACCTTGCTTCATCATTCTCTACTCTAATAAAGTTTGAAATTTTTTAGTTTAATTTGGCCATTTGGCTTTGCCTGTTGCTTTTGGTGTTCAGTTGATTCCTTCCTCCATTTGACCTTCCAGGAATTGTTGGCAACAACCTTTTGGTTGTTGCTGAAACCACACTTTTTATTGTGATTGAGAGCTTGGTTTTATTTCCTACTAACCTTCTCCCCAATTCACAGTTTTGAACAATAATATATCATTTTTCATTGCAATGTAAACTTATGGTTAAATGATACAAGTAGGGTATTCTTATTATCCTTGTTTATATCCACCCCCAGAAAATAGCCATGCACCTGAGTGTCAGGGAGCCAACTTTGGGCAGCTGGCCTGTTGTTTTCTGGGAACGTGCGGGCCGTGGGGTTTGCAGGCAGGGCCCACCACAAGGTTGGGACTAGCTTAATAAGGCAGGACATTGACTTTTCCCCAGGACCACAGGGAAGCAGCCAGGATTATAGTATTAATCTCCCCATTAAGGGTGATGTACACAATCCCAATTAGTTTATTGGTATAGTCCAGGGAGAGGTTAGGTGCAGATGCAGGAATTGGTTTTGGGGTCACTGGCAGTTCTGTGTCCAACTGGTATGTGGGCAGGAAGTTATATTTGTCTCTGAACAACTTGGGTTTGGATACATGTCAAGAATCTTGTCTATTATATCTGGATGCTGGTTTTATGCAGGCCAGGGGGTCATGTTCAAGGATCTTCTCAAGGGTGTACTCCTTGTATTTGGGCTTCAGTGGGTACTCCATAAAGTTGACAGGTCCAAATGAGGCATCTGGTGGATAGTAAACTGCAGGCAGAGGGGCAGGCGGATCAGGAGATCTAGTGCTGAGCTGGTAAATTTCAAGACAAAAAAGGCAATAATTAGAAAAAACAATATCTCATAAGCTTTATTATTAAAATGGCAATAAAGACTTCTCTCAGGGTCTAAGGGTTTATATAGTATCACATCACCAAATTTACATTTTACATGTGGAGTTCATCATAGGATCAGGAGATATGAGGTTGGGCAGCCAGGATGCCCAGGTTTAGGAGAGGCAAAATAGCACTGTTGCTGGATGTTTGCTTATTGTTCAAAACCTCTGGAAAGGTTGCTCAATTATTCTGGACTCAAGCCATGGTCACAGGAGCAGGCTTTAGGCCACATTTTCTTCAGGTGATGAATCTTGATTGGCCACTAGTGTAGACTTCAAACTCATAAGGCTAATGATAGGAATTTCTTTGCCTCCATTAGATAATTTGTCTGATCTTCCATCAGGAGCTGTAGTTTATAAGGGTTGGCTAATATTATCATCTAGGGAATTATGCTTGGCTTCAGCTTGAGGGGGCTCAATCCCAGGAAAACGCGGGTGGCCAGCCCAGTGGTCCTTAGGGCTAGCAGACCACAGGAGATCAAGGCCAGGGTTCAAATCCTGCCCTTGGGCCTGGGTTTTGATGGGGGGAAAATAGTCAATCCTGACACCATGAATGATTTCACCCAAATCCAGTCAAGCTTCCTATCAATTATCATTAACTCATGACCACCACAAAGAGAGCAAGCCTAATTTAATTTAACCTGAGTAGAAAATCAAGCTAGATACTACTTTGAAATCATTCAAAGAGTATATTTCTCAGATATAACTCATGTTTAATCCAAGAATCACAATTAAACTCTTTCATTTATAAATAACATGTACTTTATTTAAAGACCACCAAATTCTTTGGCTTTTTGATACCTCCATAGATTAGATCCCAGAAAAATTCCTTACCATCAAAACTTCTGCCCAGTTGGAACTTTTATGGTGGAATTGCAAACAATATAGTGCAATGAGAGAGCCCAAGTAAAGAAGCTCACCAAAAACAATAGGAAAAGTTGAATAATGCATATCAATCCAAGAAAGGTTGAAAAATACGAAGAAGTGAGATAACAAAGGTAACCAGGTTGCAGGTTGCTTGGTTTGAATGCTAACAGGTATATTAAGTGGGAAGACACATATAGAAGCTCACCTATCCAGTGTACTACTAACTTAGTATTTAGGTTTACTAGGGTGTTTAAAGGCCCAACCACCTCTAAAAAATGTACTGAAATCAATTTAGATTAGTTTACTATAAAAAGAGGTTGATCAGAAAGCACAGTTTTTTAAAACTGTGCTGTTTAGCAGAGTTACAGAAAAGGGGAAATAATTATCAGAATAGATCATGTCTTTATTTAAAAAACGTTACTATATAGCATCTCTAGTGGCATCAAGTGTAGATAGGAGTTTTTATTATATGGGGCAATAATCTTGAAACATGACCTTCACTCCATAATATGGAATAATCTATCCATGATGTCTCTGTTGACAGACTTGGCTTGAAATATCTCACTTTGGCTATCAAGTGGGTCCAGTTATAGGCCTTCTTGTAAAACTCAGAGCCTTATCAGGGGGTTGATCCTGCATTTTAAATGTTATCACATGTGTAATGAATCATAAAATGAATAAAACAGACTAAGCCCACAGTGACCCAGAGGAAATGACCTAATTTCTATCCCATTGCCAGGAATTCAAGCACTACAATGAGAATCAGAAGAAGATTGGGCCTCCAGGCTAGAGGGCAGAGCCCACTATAGGATTGGGGGTAACTTGATAACACAGGATAAGGAACATTCTAAAAAGGACCAGGAGCCAGTGGATAAAATCTTGAAATCAACCAAGCCGTCCAGAGTCATAAAAAATACTTCAAAAAGCTGGTTGAGAGTGATTTCATTGGCAATAATGAAAACTTGAGAGTAGTCAGGCCTCAGGATAAGCAGTGGGGCCATTGATACTATATAAGCAAAAATTTATTCATACCTGTGCTGCAACATCTTCAATTACTCCCTCTTGGGAAAACAATTCCTAGAGTGACTCTCTGAATGATTCCCTGGCTGATCATTAAGCCAATGGCACCACTATTATTTAACCATTTATTACAAGGATCAAACAATCCATATCCTAAGTGGAACACAACTTAAATAAGCCTCGTGTCTCATGAGGAACATTACTTGGATAAGCCCCTGAATATCATGACATGCATAGATAACATGTGGATTCCCATGATACTATACAATACCCAATATTTATATCAAATAAAGTATCATTCTCTTCTCAATTCCCCCTTTATCTTGTTTTTTATACTTCTAAGAATTATATACTTGACAATTGTCTTTTAATAGCATAGGTTAGATGGTATACTCAATAAATTCTCACTCCACTTGTTCTGGTTCTCTGGCTCAGACGTAAGAATCTGGTAGAAGGATACTTTTAAACCCAAACCCCTTGGAAGCTGAATTGGGTGGGTATTTAGTGAAATTTATTGGCCCAAAAAGTGAATCCAGAGGGCAAGATAACTCAGACTGGGGGTTCCACAGGAAGGTCAGCAGGTGCAGGGAAACATGTTGGCACTATGTGAAAGAGGTAGAGGACAGGAATTAAATATGGTAAAATCTGTTTGAACCAAAGGTTTATCACAGATTTATTATCAGGCTGGCAATAAAACCCAACAGAGAGTTGCCATGGTATTGATACCTTATTTCTAGACCTCATCCTTGAAACTGAAATATGATATTTGGCCAGGTTGGCGCCAGGAATCTGGGGGCATGGTAGCATCAGGCTTGAGCAGGAAATTGCCGGCTATTGCAGAGGAATAGATGACAGAACCTTTCTGTTCTTCAACCTTGTCACTAAGGCAAGGATAACTTGCAGAACATGTGTTGTTTCTGGGTATTTGGCTCATCTGTTGGCACTCTTCATTGGTGGAATTGTGGAAGAGTTTGACCAAAACTCCAATGGTGTATTGTAACACCTCAGTGTAAATGCAGGGATCATTTGGTGTATTGTTGGTCTCAATCTTTCCTGGGGTTGACAAAATTTAATTGGTTTGTGGCCTCCTAATTAGATAGGCTTCAGATGCAGCCCCAAAAAATGTGGGCATCTGGCCCTTTTGAAAAGCATGCCCAAGGTGGGCAGCCTGGGGTTCAAATATCAATTATGGGTTTGCTTTATAAAATTAAGCAAAATTTCATTCATGACACCCACCATAAACCCTACCTAGAAGAGTTCAATAAAAGTACCAGAGAATCCTAAAGAAATACCTCAGAATTGCCTCAGAACCATCAGGATAAAAAATCACCTCAACCACATCCCCAGATGAACTAAAAAAATAACCAGGCAGCTGCCACCAGAACCTTCCCACATGAAGATGCTCCAAGGAGAGGTGATTCTTTCCTATCAGGGTTTGATGCAACACCCAATAAAATAGAGAAATGGTATACTGTTGCATCAATATTACCACCTGGCTGGAAAGATGAAGCCTGATTCCAGATCTTACACATGACTGCTTCCAGAGCCCCCCCCCCTAAAAAACAGCATCAGGATTGATATCAAATTTCTGATTCATACCATCCAATATAACCTAAAGCAATATCTTGAATAAAAGTATTAATTTCTACTCATCTTGCTTTCTCCAAGCCTCCTCTTGATACAGGTATTAAAATTTATAGCTTAAAGGTAAAGTAACCCTTTTAAACTCCAAAATCCTTGGTATAATCTCTTATCAAAACTTAATCCTACTGCAACTTTTAACCAATTATCTGAAATTAGACAGTTATTTCACTTATAAAGCAGTTATAAGCCCCTTTGTTAAACTATGAGAGCCAGATGATTGGGTTTCTGGGGGTTTCTACTTGGTGGCTGTAATTAACATGCTGTGATCAGCCCTCATATATCTAGGAATTGATGGATGTTTTCTGATATACCTCACATACTAAATATTTATTCTAGCCCCACTGAATCCTCCAGATATATAGAACACCTGGTCTTGAAGCAGTCTTATTTGCTACTTCAAGCCTAGTCAGTCAATAGCAAGCATCTCACACTAGCCCAGACTCTTGTATTATTAATCATAGGCATTGGTTCCCAGATGCCAATTTCCCTGGGGATCTTTACCCTTCACTGGCCTGGTGATTAATTAAATAGGTTCATAGCTGCTATAGCTTACAGTATCTGAAAACCCTTTATTCCCAGCCTTTTAATCCCCAATGTACCAGTCTATATATGTAGCAGACTAGATTTAATTATCCAAAAAACAAATTGATAATGTCTTATTTGTTGAGATTAATAGAAATAGCTTGAAATAGAAAGATGGGAAGTGAACATGATTATCAGGATGAAGAGATGGCTAACAATAGCATCAGAAGAAGCCAAGAATTTCTGGGCTAGCCTAAACAACAAGCTTGTTGACTGATCAATCTTTCCTTGAGCTGCTGAACTAATTTGGATTTCAAGTGCCACTTGGGATGGCATAAGTACCCTAAATTTCACTCAGGGGTTTTAACAGAAGCCAGAATTGGCAAGGATTAATCTAGGAGGCAATTGAGTGGGCTGATCCAGGAATGCTAACAGATCAATGGAACAATTGAAAAGCTGGTCTATCAGCTTATATAAAATTTGTTACAGTAGTTTTAAAAGCTATGGCAACAAGCAAAATGAACTCAGATTTAAACAAAATCATTCCAGATTTAAACAAAATCCAACTAGCAGGTTAAAATATACACTCTGTTAACAGAGATTTTTGGCGTTAATAGGCAAAATGGGTCAACACAGCAACAAATTGCTCACACTTCAAGCAAGACTATTCAAAATACAATCCAAAATACATGGATTCACAAACAAAATGGTGTGAGTTGTTTTTTGGTGTACATATGTTTACTATGTGAATCAGTGACAAAATACACCCACACATGGTGCGTCAAAACTCAATCCAAAAACAAAACACAATAGGAACTCAAAAAATAAACAAAATCACTCACGCAGTTTGTGCAATGGATTTTAATCAAGAATGATACCAAGGCATCTAAAATAAGACACAAGATCTGAAACATAAATTTTAAAAATATTGTGTTGGGTGCTTAATTTGACAAAAAATATGAGAATATGGGTGGAAATTATTTTGGGTATTCAAAAATGGGTGTTGTAAACCAGAAACAACTAATTAAGAAATAAAAAATCTATAATTGGGATATTGGGTGGGAAAAATATTAATTAAATATCCATATTCAGATAAAAGCAAAAATTAAAATTAGGGAGTAACTTAATTAAAATTTATTTAGTATTTTATTAAATTTTAAAATAGAAGGAACACAACACCAGAGTACCAATGCACCTGTTGTGCACCGCGGTCTTGGTCGCCCCTGCGGGTCAAAGAATAGACTCAGTACAACACAAGTGCCTACTCAGGAGGGAGGCAGAAGAGGAGAGTTCCATAGTGACGCTGCACTGACACAGCCGTTTCAAGGAGCACAAGCTGCTAGGGTGCAGAGCATAAACCCTTGGGTCCCCAAGCTGACCCAGAAGCCCACCAAGGTTACCTTCACAAAAACGGTTAGAGACAAGGAGGTAGAACTTACTTTGTATGTGTTTGACGCTGTGTACCGGCAAGAGTCAGTCCCGTCAGCCATGCTAGAGAAGGTGAAGCCTGTACTTGATACTAGCTATGAGCCATACATCAGCAATGGCAATCAGGAGGACAACAAGGAGCCCGAGTTCTTTCAAACTGATGAGGGACAACTGGTGCACAAGAAAGTTGCAGCCTTCTACAACAAGGTGCCTATGCCCTGTGCCTTGCCCAATGCCAATGAGTCAATCCCCACCGCTAAAAAGCCCGCTCAGAAGCGCATCCCCAACATCAAATGTTTCATCCTGCTTAAGCTAATGCAGGAATCAGGTGACTACAAGGCGGCCGCGGCTCTTGCTGGAGTGGATCCCAAATATGCCAGCAAGACCTTCCAAAAATTAATCAATACTGGTCATGTCCTTGCCGCGGAGAAATCCTTGTGCGTGTCAACCATGCTCACAAAGGAGCACAAATGGGCAATCCACCAGTGGATCACCCGGGACTTCCATCTTGAACTGGCAAATATCCAGGCCATGGTCAAGTCTGCTTTTGGGGTTGAGGCTTCAATTTCCTTTTACTATCATTTGGTCAAGTGAATGCAATTTTCCTGGAAAAAACTTGGGGTATCCCCATACAATTGGAACAGCCCAGCCAATATTGAGACCTGGAGAAAATACGCGGAGGCGTACACTGCCCTAAAAGCCAAGGGGACGGTCAAATTTTGCTACATTGACAAATCAGCATTTGCCTCATCAATGCACAATGAGTATGGGTATGTCCCCAGAGGCTCCAATGACGGGGTGGCTTGGCGTGCTGCAGTCTGCGCCACAGCCTATTTGATGGTGGCTCTCCTCAGTTCAAAGGGGGTTGAGCTCTACCAAATGATATTGGGATCTCACAATAGCTGGACCTTCCTATCATTTCTCCGATTGGTCCAGGAGCACCTGAGGCGCACAAGTCCGGGCTTCACCAACGTAATTGTGCTGGACAACGTTGGTCTTCACATGGTGGTGGATATTCTTGAGGAATTCCCAATGATTGACACCAGCGCTGCAGTGGGCCCCCAGCAATTGGCCACGGCAAATTTGCGCCTTCTCTTCCTCCCTGCCTATTCGCCCTTCCTAAATCCCATCAAGGAAGTCTTTGGGTGGCTCAAGCAAGTTGTCAAGCAAGGAACCCCAACTGGGAACAAGGACCTGTTTAATTTGCTGCAGGCTGGGATCCACACCCTCCCAGCTGAGACTGTGGCCAAATTCTATGGCCACACTGATTTGTTCATCCCCGCATGCCTAGCCAAACAGCAATCAATTAAAGGCTTAGTATGTCCAACTTTTTTATATATCCTCTAATTTACTAATCAAGATTCATTAACTAAAATTTTATATTTAGATGTTTCCAAGCCTGCAATCACATTCAGCAGCACCATCAATGAAGGTTAGTAATTTATTTATTTATAATCATTTTTATTATTGCATCCAAGGGTATCCCAAACGCTTGATAATGGATTACACAAGCACATCAATATAATTTTTGGCAAATAAATATAAAAAGCAAACTAAAAAATGTAAATCATACAAATTAGAAGTACATTTTATTGACATATATTATATGCTTTTATTAAAACCTTCCCTGGAATTTATTTTGTAAGTAATGTTTGCTAAAATATTATTTTATAAAATTATTAATTATAATAAAAATAATCTAAAGGGTAAATATATTTATTGGAATAGAGGATATATTAGGAGCGCCTATAATGGGTTTGGCGGTATGTACCCACCCTGCAATGGAGGTGGCGCACAACCTCCACTGCCACACCGTGGACAGTGCATACACCCTGGTTAAAATACTCCCGCCTGCTGGTGAAAGGCAGAATGGTTAGGTGGGAGTGAAGCAGCAGCTTCTCAGGCGGGGCCGCAAACCCGTAGATTCCAGCCAGGACCAGGGCGTCCTGGATAACGTGGTCCACTGAGTCATATCCGGGGGGGACCTTCTTCCCGTCAAGTGCAAGCCGGGCCTCGTTGATTCCAAGAAGGACCCTGTCTAGATCCTCTACGCTGGCGCCCATTCCAAAGTAGAATTGTAACCCCAGGTAAACAACAAGGTGAAGCCTTTGCCCAGCAAAGGCTTCTGTAAACTTGCACAGTTTGTTGTATACTGCGCTTATTTTTTTCTCATGTTTAGTTTTTCCAAAGGTAAGATCCATAGCTTCTGGGACCCCCGTCTTGTTGGCACTCCAGGCCAGCCCAAAGTCCACCAGGAGGATTTTTGACCTCTTTACAGCTGTTGCGTCTGCAACAGCCAGTTTTGCCACTGCACACCCAAAGTTGTCCAGCAGGTAAGAGATGGTATGCTCCACTGGGAAGCAGAAGCAAGCAGCCACATGAGCCTGGCCCATCTCCAGTATATTCTTGAATGGGAGCGTTGCCAGGACATCCCAAACAAGCTCAATGGAGTTTACACAGTAAACTCCACTGAGGTTAACCGGGTCCAGGCAGACCAGTTGAGCATCCTTGTAGGCAGTAACTGCCCACTCAGATGCCCCCTCTTCATGCGTCAGCCCAGTCAATGCCTCCCTGGACATTGGGAATGCACCATGAATCCTATCTTCAAGCTCTCACAAGACAGGGGGGACAGGAAAAGCTGCTTGGCCACGTGAGTGGCAAAATTTGAGTAGAAGGTGGGGGGAATAAAAGAAACCAGGACCCGCCGGAGTTTGCCATCAGCATCTTCTAAAAAAGGTAAGTATTTATGAATTTTTATTAAATTTATTTTCTTAGGTTACCTTCTTGGGTTTCTTCTTTGCTGGCGGCTTTGGCAGGCTTTGCCATCCTTGGCGCAAGCAGTTGTGTGGGAATCTCAGTGTCCTCCTTGCAGGCCCTCTTGGCAGGTTTGAGATGTGCATACATCTCAGGGTTGTCTGTCCAGACAGACGGCACAGAGAGGGCAAAGGACTTGAATTGCAAGCCTTCAACCACTGTCTTCTGAATGTTGAGTAGGCGCTCTATTGTCTTCTCAGGGGTGTCCAGTATTTTGGTCATGAGTGACTTGGTGGACACCTTTTTGATTTTGTCCCCTTCAAAGACAGCAGACTTCACTTTTTCCTTGACCTTGCGGTCAATTTCTTTGATTTTGGCAAATGCCAAGTCAAGGTCTTTTAGAAGTTTTTCCAATTTGCTCATTGATTTTTTACTAACCTTTTCATATTTTTTTACAGCTCTTGCCCCAATAAATTCTGTATTATTTTGATATAATTGCCTCTTTGTTTATTTCTTTTTGTTTTCCCATTTACTACATTATCCCATCTTTTTACCCATTTTGTATATGTTTTACACACATCTCAATATGTGTTGTTTGCTTTGTGTGGCATTTTTTCATTGGTTACCATATTATTTTTGGTGCTTGACATAGCCCCTTGTGAAAATTTTAACAACAACTTGGTGACCAACTGAATTTGAATTAGAAAATTATAGTGTTAATTGTATTTAGATAAAGTTATTACTGATCCAAATTCAAAACCTTAATGATAAACTTTAAGCCAATCAGGAGCCAAGTGATAAAGTGATTGTTGTGACATAAAGGGTCATTCAATAATTCTTTGATGCATGTGCGCTAGTTAATATGATTGGCTGGTTGTTTTGCCATTGTACGCCATTGCCGCTGTGGCAAGTTGTTGATGGACTAGTGTTAACTCAGCAGCTGATTGGGCACTAGTCCACCAACAACTCTCCACAGCAGCAATGGCGTACAATGGCAAAACATCCAGCCAATCATATGAATTAGTGCACATACATCAAAGAATTATTTAATGACCCTTTATGTCACAACAATCACTTTATCACTTGGCTCCTGATTGGCTTAAAGCTTATCATTAAGGTTTTGAATTTGAATCAGTAACAACTTTATCTAAATATAATTAACACTATAATTAACTAATTCAAATTCAGTTGATCACCAAGTTGTTGTTAATATTTTCACAAGGGGCTATGTCAAGCGCCAAAAAAAACTATGTCCTGGATCTAGATACACAACATAGTAAATATATGATTTTATAGAAAAAAAGCTGAACATAAAGAATAAACCCAACTATAAACAAAGAGAACCTGAACAATTGAAATTCAAAATAATGATAATATAAATAGAAATTTTCAGCAACAGGAGGTTTATTGAGGCAGGGAGGAGTGACGGGTTTGACATCAGGGATGCGCTTCTGAGCGGGCTTGGTGGGTCTGGGATTGGGTGGGTGGGGCTTGCAGGTGAGGGGTGTTGGTGGCAGGGGTGGAGGCAGGAGGATTGCGTGTAATGGCCGCCATATACCGCTTGTTGTACTCCTCATCAGTCATTGGCTGGATGGGCTGGTAGGTGGCTGTGGCACGGGGTGGGAGGCGCTTGTCTTTCTGTGATTAGTTGCCCATATTCACATGGAAAACCATTTGCGTGAACAAGTCAGCCACCATTTGGTGGCCAAAGAGAGAATTGTGATCAAGGACCCCAAGATAGAGGTTGTTGAAAGCCTGAGGGCGGCGTTCCTGCAGTGTATCTCCAATGTTAAAGAAGACAATATCACCCAGATGGACGTCAGCGTGGCCAGCTGGGTACACAGAGGCTTGGTGCCCGCGTCCCTGGATGGCCTCAAGGGCAGTGGAGCTACCCTCCATCTGGTGGCTCAAGAAAGCCTGATGCTTTGAATTTGAGCCATCCCAGGAGTTGAGCAATTCACTGAGGATGTGGCCGTATGAGTACACATTGACAAAATCAGGGTTTGTCCAATAATAGACAAAATCCTTGGCTGACACAGCCAGAAATGCACCAATGAACGTCCTCTTTTTGACCTTCTTCCTTCCGTTCTTGGTGGCGGCTTTTCCCATCTCACCAAAATTGTCAAATGCAATTGATAACTTGTGGTAGGAGATGAAAATGACATCATCTGACAGACTTGTTAGGCATTGGACCAGGGTTGCCTCAATCTCAAGATCATACAGGGAATCCTCAGTGCCATCCCGTTGGTTGCCGGCAAAATTGGTAAGAACCCGTACAGAAGCCACCTTCCCGTACATCCAGAGCTGCACCATGCACTCAGACACCCAAATGCCATGGTGAGCAAGTTGCTTCCAGACCTGGGTCAAGGGAAGCTTGGGGTCCCGCTGGAGGAGGTCAAGCATGATTGGGTAGGCCTCAGTTATCTGGGACTCTTGGGCCTTCTTGGGCTTCTTGGCCGCCCCAATCTGATTCCCCCTATTCATCATGCTGTTGAATTCCCGCATGACAGTAGCTCAGGTAAATTGCAATTGGTCAGCAATCTGGTCCCATGACAGACCCTGTAGATTCAGTGCCACAATTTCTTGGAGAATTTGGGCAGTGATAATTCTGTGTTTGGGGCGCTGGGCGGGGGGAACTGGAGCCTGATTGGCTGAGGGAGGGGCAGGTTGGGCAATGGCAGGACATTGTTCTGAATTGAGGTTGCCATCCTGATTGGTTGGTTGGTGGGCAACTTGTGCAGGGGTGGGTGTGGGAGCGGGGGTAGCACTAGACGCAAAGTGACTCTCAAACAAGTCAAAGCCATATGGGTCGGGGGACAGTAACAGGTCAGCTTCCTTGTTACCCGCCTCAAAGGCTTGGGTGTAAACAGGTGCCTCCACGTCCTGAGCCTTGCCTCCATTGAAGCTGGCTTGGCTGCTAGTGCCGTTGAAGATATTGCTTGTAAAAACCATATTGAAAAAGAACCTAGGATAAAATCACTAAAAGTAGAAATTTTAAAATTTAATGATTTATTTTTATTGTAATCTTGAGTCCATATTTGGAAGGTTCTCAAACTATTCCATACAAATCTGGAGCCATGAAAATGAATAAAATGCCTCTGTTACTAAATTGGATAGCTGTTGATTGGCTGTTATACTGTTAATTTTCTATTTTAGGCTGCTCATACTGCACATCTTGTGTGAGTTCATTTTGTTTTGTGTTTGTGTAATCTTGCTTCTAGATTACTCAGATTTTGTTTCATTTTGGTCCTTCTGTTGGTGTCTCATATGAATCCTGATTGGATTATAATATACTCCAGAATTGCATCCATCCATTTCACTTGTTGCGTCAGTTCATTTTGTTTGTGGGTTGAACTACACCACTTGATGTTTGATATAATTTCATATAATGGGCGAGTGAAATTTTGTTTTTGGTTTGACATTTCATTTATTAACCAACAATATTTGAATTATTTGAATCCTGAATCTTGCGCGACTTGGATTTTGTTTAAATCTGAAATGATTTTGTTTAAATCTGAGTTCATTTTGCTTGTTGCCATAGCTTTTAAAACTATTGTAAAGCATAATTGGTTCCACAGTTGATTGTTCCAGCTGTGCAATTATTCAGCAGGGAGTATCATCCCACAACTGAGCATTAGCAAGCAACAAGAATTTACTTGTTAGCATTTGATGTTACAGAAGCAGTTGTCCACTTTTAGAATCAGCTCACAGCCTTTAAAAACAAATAATTGATTTTTTATATGTGACTTCATGTTGAACCTTCATTGTAAATCCCTGGAAAGGGTTGAACCAGAAAAATAAACCTAAGGCTTAACCTGATCTTTCTAAATCCTGTAGCCAGATATGTTGCCATGCCTGGAAGTCTGATTTTTTTCTTTCAATTAAGGTTAATGGGATTTTATATATTTGCCTTGGGTTCAGAGTAAAAAATTCCAATTTTTTTGTTATAAAGTTTTATACTTGATGTTGGACCAATCTTTGATATTAAAATTTTTTACACATACTTCTGGGGGTTTCAGTTATCAAGCAGCTTTGAGCGCGTTTTTGGATGTTTAAACCATCTTAGCAGTTTTTTACCACTGCTTATTGATCCAACTGTCTATATCAGCCCCAAGTTTCTCTCTATATATCAATAAATCAGAAGAGGAGGTGGTTAAGTGGAAGTTATAGGTATTTACCTTGAAAAATGATCTCTTTGTTTTTCTTCTTCACTTTTAATCTACACCTCAAATCTATATTTTGAAATTTATGAATTCTAAAGTTAGCTCTTCATACTGGATTCAATTCCCCCAAGGATCCAGCAACAAGATGTTGGTTCCCCTAAGTTTTTTAAGATCTAAGGAACTTTTAATTAACAACCTATATACCTATTCTGATGCCAAGTATCCTAATCTTGAAGTCCTAATAGTTACCAGCTGTTCCCTTCTCAATACACTAGCTTACTTTATTTGCCTTGGTATGTTACAAAATCTATCATCACTGTTTACCTGTACAGACTTTTACATGGGGCTATTAAATTATGCTGTGTCAAGTATATACTTCTTGGAAGTATAATAAACAAGATAAATGGGGAAACTAAGAAGAGAATGATACTTTATTGGATATGAATATAAGATAATACATAGTATCATGGAAACCCACATACTATCCATGTACGTCATGAGAGTCATGGGGTTTATCTGAGTAATGTTTCTCATGAGTCACAAGGCTTATTTAAGTTGTGTTTTGCTTAGGATATGGATTGCTTGATCCCCGTAATAGATGGTCAAATGATAGTGGTGTCACCAGCTTAATGATTAGTCAGTGAGCCATTCAGTGACTCCTTTGGTGAACTACTTGAGGCGTTAATTCCCTGAGAGGGAGTAATTAAAGATGTTGCAACATCTACTCCTGGGGTACTGGAAGGTGGAACCTTAAGGATTTTCTTAAGAGTTTCAGGGATAAAACCTTGGTACTGATCCAGTTTGGCGTTGGGGACAGGGAGTCTGGAGTTGCGCTGGTCTGTTCTTGCTTTACATAGGCAGAGTCAGTCATGGTGTATGCCTTTTAGTTTGATTCTAGCACCAATTCCCTTGGTGAGTTAATTGTTGTTGGGCTTGACCTCCATGAAAATTCCTGGTCCAAATAGCCCTGGGTCCAGCTTATGCTGGTCATGGTTAACAACCCAGATTTTGTCCCCAACTTGTAATCTTTCCTGTTGTAGTGTAATTGCCTCTCTTTCAATCCTTTTTTGTTCCATATCTTCCTGGTCTTTTCTAGCATAGTGTATGTTGGGATTACTATCATCTGGTACTGTGACAGAAATTGCGGGATAGTAAGAAGCTGTCTCTAAGTGGTGGGGAATTACCACTCAAATCCATATAGAGTTAATGATTAACCACCCACGTGGCTTCAGATACCTTTTGTGAAATTTCCAAATGAGATACTAGGGTTAAGTAAAATAATTAACCCTAACCAAAATAGCCCAAGATAAATAGCCTGCAAAAGCATCAGAGTGTCTTCATAATAAAACCCAGGGCATTGAGATACAACAAGATTTTCAGTTTCAAAGACAGGGGGGAAAACTCCAAAATTGGCAGATATGAAATTAACATTGGGAGGTGTCAACAACAAAGTATCAACAGCTGGACCTCATCTGCCAGTAATGATTTGGCTAAGAATCAGACTGTAGTGGATGTAGCACAACAACCCAACTACTGGATGCATTCTTAAAATAAAATTAGACCAAGGGATAGTGATTTTTATTGAGTAAATTCTGGGAGGACTCAAGTCTTAGTGTTGAAACAGTGAAAATTATTCAATTTATATCAAAAATTGACTAAGCAATACCGCCTGGATCCTGGGCTCCTATTCCTTCCACATTGTCAAGTGAGTATTTAGTCCAGGTTGCAAAGAAACCTTGAGTGACCAACTTCTGATGACCATGCTGATAAATAAGCTCATATTGGGTGACCCTTAAATTACGTCAATTTATCAGAGTCAACTTATGGGGGAATCAGATTCAACCGGAAAACTAGGGCAGCTGTAACCCATTTCCAATCAAACGCAGGATTCAAGTCTGTTAAATCAGTCAGTTTTATTAAAGTTTTTCTGGCTTTCCAAGCTTTTCTATTCAGCCAAATAATCCCTGGCATTATGGAACTTACCTTGACAGGTATCTTCTTTGGTAGAGGTAATTATGGTCCTGTGTTTGTACTAACAGGGGCGGGCTTTTGTCCATAGACAAGCTCATATGGGCTTTTACCCGTGTTTTGATTGACTTGTGTTCTGCATACCATGAGTGCTGTTGGCAGCATGTCAACCCAGACTTTTGAATTGCTAGTAGATAACTTACTGAGGGCCTCCACTAGTGAGTCATTTAGTTGTTCTGCTTGTCCATTTGCTTGTGGGTGGTATAGGCTGGCTGTGATATGTCTTATTCTGTTTTTGGCAAGGTAGATATTGGTGTCATTGGCCTTAAGTTTGGTGCCCCCATCTGTGATCCAGAGGTCAGAGATTTCATACTTGGCTATGATCACCTTCCCAATAAAACGTCTTGCATTGTTACCTTTGTGTTCTTTTGTGGCTTATGCCACAGGTCATCTGGTGGCATATTCAATAGCTGTCATGATGTACTTTTTGTCTTTGTTTTTGCCAGGCATTGGTCCTAATATATCCAATGACTACACTTTGAAGAGTTGTGTGATGAATACTGGTACTAATGACTTGGGTGGTGCCTTGGCTTGGGCATACTTCTCACAAACTTCACATTGTTCTAATACTTAGCTGATATCTTCTAGCATGTTGGACCACCAGTAGTGGGTCTTGAGTTATTTGTGCAAGTTCCTGCTAATGGTGTGTCCCAGGTCTCTGTGATACTGGAGATTTTGTCAATCTTTTGTGTTGATAGGATGTAAGGTACAGTGTCACCATTTGGAAGTATTCAGTGTAGTGTGCCATATACATTTTTGAACATATGCTTGTTATTAAGAACTTTCTCTTGTATGTCCATTGGTGTGCCAGGTGGGAACTCTTCCTGGAGATTCCCCATGATTAACATGGGCCAGTTGGGGTCGCCATCAGTGTGAAGGATGTGTTTATTGTATAGCCTTGATAGGGCGTCTGCGGTAAGCATTTCCTTGCCTGGCTTGTATTTTATTTGCATTGGATATCTCTGTATGAGGCTCATCCACTTTGCTTGTCTCCTTGACAGATGTTGTTATTTCTTGAAGAACACTAGTGACTTATGATTGATTAGACTTTGAATGTTTGGGCTCCTTCCAGATAGCATTGCCACTTCATGAGGCAGTGTATGGTGGCTACCAACTCCTTGTCGTGTATGGGATATCTTTGTTTGCTGTCAGATAGTTTCCTTGACTTGTACGCCACAGGGAGGAAGTCCTTTTATGTCGTTTGGATACATAGTACCCCTCCTATGGTGTAGTCAGATATGTTGGTTTCTAACTTGTAGATTCCTTTGCGGTTCAGGTATTAGAGAATAGGGGCGGTAACCATGTGTTCCTTTAGTTGACAGAAGTGCTGGTCTTGTAGTGGTGTCCAGATAAATATGGTTGTTTTGCCCGTAATTGCAGACAGGGGGGCTGTTAGGGAACCCCAGTCAGGGATGAACCTTCTTATGTAGGCCACCATGCCTAGGAAGGTGCGGAGTTCACTCTTATTCCTTGGAGCTGGCATTTCAGTTATGGCACATATCTTGTCTGTATTAGGTTTGATCCTGTCTTTGCTGATAATATGGCCAAGGGATGGAAGTTCAGACAAAAATAAGTTACATTTTGAAGGTTTGGCAATGTGTTGGTTTTCTTTGAGGGTGTGTAGGACCAGGCAGACGTCTTCAAAATGTTGCTTTAGAGTTGGAATGTAGAGAATTATGTCGTCCAGGTAAATGATTGCTTGTTTTCATAGGTGTTATTTGAAGACTTTGTTCATGAAGGTCACAAAGGTACTGAGAGCGTTGGCCATGCCGGGATTGAGCACAACACATTCAAATGATCCATATTTAGTTCTGAATGCAGTCTTTGGGACATCTTCAGGCTTTACTCAAATTTGGTGATAGCCTGCTGTTAGATCAATTTTTGTAAAGATTTAGGACCCCCCAGGGCATCAAAAAGGTTGAAAATCAGGGGCAGGGAATACCTGTCCTTAATTGTTACCTTGTTGAGAGCCCTGTAGTCTGTAACCAGACAAAGGCCTCTGTCCTTCTTTGCTACAAAGAAGACAGCAACAACAAAGGGTGATTTTGAAGGTTGTATGAGTCCTTTCTCATGGGCTTTGTCAATATACACTTTCAGTGTGTTTTCTTCTTGGGGTGTGAGGCGGTAGATAGGGCATGCTTTTGGTACACTTCCTTTGAGATTGATTTTGTGCTGTATGCCACGGTTAGTGATAAGCTTGGTAGGGCTTCCTGGAAGACAGAGGGGAATCCACTGACTTGATGGCCTCAAATTTAGTTATTTTCATGTCTGGTTTCCGTATTTTTAAAATGGATAACCTCATACGTGCAGGTGCTACAGTTGATTTTGCTAGGGTCAGTTTCCTCTTCTGTTTCCATGATTTTTACAAACATGTGGTCTCTCATAAGTGTGTCAAGATGTGTTGGGTAGACATGGTGGTGTACCTTGCCTCACGTATGGTGAGGATAGTGCGGTCCCAGTCAATCTGAGATTTGGTCTTTCTCATCCAGTCTAGGCCAAGTATAACATCATATTTGGTGATTGGTATGATTGGGCCATTGAGTGTGGTTTGTACGTCTCTGATTTGGGTGTGGAAAGATTTTGCCTCTTTAGTGACTGGTGTGCTTCTGTTATCCACCATGATGTCTCTCCTGATACTGCTTTGGGTGGTAGGTAGTTTTATGAGGTCAGCAAATTTCTTGTCAACTAGGGATTGATCTGCCCCAGTGTTGAATAGTGCTGTGCCTTGGTATCTGCAAGAACAGAAAGGATAAGTGAGGAGTTTATTTCCAGTTTGGGCGGCAAACAGTAGAGGGTTGCTGGAGGGTACTTGGATCATGGTGATTGAATCAATGTCTTGATCCCTGTACAAGTCTTGTAGGTTGGAGGAGGGCAACTTACCTAAGCACTCCCCTGAGATTTTTCCTCCTTGTTGGTATCTTTGGTACTTTCCTGGTTGGCTTGTGCAGTGTGATTCCTGTTTCAAGGATGGGTATTGTTGTCTTGATTGTTTTTCTTATTGGGGCGAGGTTCTCTCTTAGCCGCAGGGTTTTCCTTGCGCTTGTTGGTGGCGTGTAGATTGTCATATTTCTGAGATGTGCGCTTTTTCTCTAAGAATACATCCTCAAGGTTCTTGCAACAAGTCAATTCAAAATGACCTCTAATGTGTGTGGGAAGGCCATTGTAGAAGTCTAGGCGCAGCCCAGGTTCATCAAAGTTGATGGTGTTGGGTACTTGGTCATGTAATCCTTCATATGCTGCAATGTACTACTCAATGGTTCCTGTCATTTTGAAGGTTTGAAACTCAGTCATGATCACCACGTCTGAATCCTTTATGGAGAACTTTTTTGAGGAACACAGCTTTGAACATCTCACAATTCTCTTTCTGGTCAGGGTGTTGAGCTAGCCATCCAGTTACAAAACGTGAAGCAGTTTCTGTGACAGAAAGGGCAATTTTGCTGACCCAGAGTCTTTGAGGGTAGTCCACTTGTTCAAATTTGCTTTGTGTGCTGTTGATTCAGAGGGTGATGTTTTCCTGGCGTAATCTTGCAAACATCCCAATTTCTGCTGAGCATAGGCATTGAAAAACATACTGGGTATCTCAGGCACCTGCGGGCCTGCAGAGGTTGGAGGCAGATTCAGGAGTCTACAGGCATGGAGAAGGTTGTATTGTTTGGTGGGGACAAGCACACCATTGAAGATGTTGAAACCTGTAGGGATGTCTTGTCCTTCTTCATAGTCTCTTCAGCCTGAAGGAAGGGCCATTTGTTGGATCCTTTTCTTTGGAGGAATTTTTCCTTAAAGTTGCATAGGTGTGGATAACCTACCTGTGCTACCACTGTTGCATATATACTTCTGGAAAGTATAATAAACAAGATAAAACAGAAAATTAAGAAGAGAATGATACTTTATTTGATATAAATATAGTATAATATATAGTATCACGGAAAGCCACATACTGTCCATTTATGTCATGGAAGTCATGGGGCTTATCTGAGTAATATTCCTCTTAAGTCACGAGGCTTATTCAAGTTGGTTCCGCTTAGGATCTGGATTGTGTGATCCCTGTAATAGATGGTCTAATGATAGTGGTGCCACCAGCTTAATGATTAGTCAGTAAGCCATTCAGTGGCTCATTTGGTGAACTACTTGGGGCATTAATTCCCTGAGAGGGAGTAATCAAAGATGTTGTGACAGTTGGCAAACTATTTCAACCCTCCTCTACCTTTAAACCTAAACCCAAATGCCTTCCGCACTGTGTAATTGAACTTGGCTCCAACTTGGACAAGGCCTTACAGCTATTGAGCCAAGCCTACTAGCTGAGATCCATGACTAAGTAGATCTATATATGGCCACAGCTTGTTTTTATGAGAATGGTGTCCCTATAGTAGGAGGCCTATCCCCCTAAAAGTCACATCGAACTCTAGAGAAGCTAGTATTTAAAGTAAAGTCATTGTCTAATATTGTTTTCTTTTTTCAGGAACTTGGCCATAATAGTTTGGTTACGACAATATCATGTTCTTTTACATTGATGGCTATCCAGGGCCAGAGCAAAGTAAAGGGGTTGGATGATTGCAGAGAGTTGTATGAGAATGCTTAGCTGATCGTTAAGAAATAAAATAGAAATGATCGTTCGATGGATTGATAAAGTATAGGTTAATTGGAATGGAATGGATTAGTGTTTATTAAGATGGATTCATATTAGTGGGTTAGCATCGGTTGGAGGAGCAGAGCAGAGCAGCTTCGGCAGCTCTCCGCTCGTACAGGTCAGGGACGACCTGGCCCGCCACGGTGGCCATGGATTTCATCGCCTTGGCGGCGGCCGAGAAGTCGTTGGCGTTGATGCGGTCGGGCACCTCGGATGCCTTGTAGGCCTCGCACCCAATGTTGAACGCGAGCGAGACGAGGGCCGAGTTGGCGTTCTTATCGATATCCCGCTGCAAAGAGTCGGCCACGCACTGCTCCCGCGACGCCAGATCGTTCATGAGGAGGGAGGTTGCCGCATCCTTGGAAAGCGGAGCAGTGATCTTTGCGCAGTTGGTGCCGTCGCCATGGCAGGCATGGCCATACCCAATCGTACGCAGCCCCTGAACGTTAGCTAAAACACCCCCTACCCCTTACCACTTGGTCCAAGTAAAAGTCAGGACGAAACCCCTCGTACTTCATGATCAGACTTAATCCCGAGTCACTGGTAGGCTTCAGGGCTGCCCCCAAGACTGCAGATTGTAAAAACAGTGAAAGCTTCATAAGTCATATAGCCGCCGCGGAATGTATTTATGCTGTTGGCCGAAACATCCCAATCCCAAGGGCCATGATGGATTTAGCGTGAGACTTTCCAGTTGCCGCCCCATAAACATTCGAAACACCATCCAAAGTATTGACCAAGTCGAGTGTTTGAACTCGTTCCATCTACTTTACTTTTTTCATGTTACGTTTGAAGTTTAACTTGCTACATCCCGTTTTTATTAAACCACTGCTTGACAAAGAAATTATCCAACTTTAATCTTCTTAAATAGCTTGAATCGGGATGTTTCGCTCGGCCCAAGCTAGCTTCCGGCTTTGGGCCGCTACAGCCAGAGCGGAAGTGCTAATATTTAAACATTTTGAAATACATCTTTGAAAGGAATGACCCAGAGTCAGAAACTGGTTGAGACAGCCCTAAGCTTGAACCAACCAATCAATATCTTTGTTTGGATCGAAAAGGAGCATTTGCTTCGTATCAAAAGATGATTACATTTGTATTTTTATGTAAAAGTAGATTACTTTGATTGACTGGAATGGAAGCAAGATTGATAGATGATCCTCAAGATCCATTACACAAAAGCAATCGAGTTTGGATTTATTTTCATGACATGGATGCTTAGGAACTCTATAAATTTACTTAACTCAGATCAGCGGGATGAATTCCGTGCCATGGGGAGGGCTGATCGGGTCTGGCGTGAATCTCACAGCAAATATCACCTGACCGAGATGATTCGCTGGCTCCAGCGGACACGGCCCTCCCATGCTTCAGGAACATGGAACCGCTGGTCGGTTTAACATGAATCGCTAGCCAGGATATAAGCCTTGTCCCTGCTAAACACAAGCCATCTTTAATCTAATACGCAAATGTTTAGTTCTGTCCTTATCGCTGCCACGCTGGCCTTTGGGGCCCCATTGGACCGAAGAACGTTTGGCCACGGCGGCAGCAGCTCGATGCAGTCTATACAGTCCATGCAGACTTCCAACAATAACAACAACAACAACAATAATAACATCGCTGCCATGCTAGGCGCACTGGGCTACGGGGGCGGCGGTGGAGCAAGTAGCAGCGCCGCGGCTGCCGGTGGTGGCGGTATGCCGTATATGCCCCAGCAGAGCTGCATGCCCATGATGGGCGGTTACCCTATGTGAGCGTAACACTATTAATAAACTTTACTTATTATGTGACTCTTTCTTGAATATGTTTAACTCCACGCATTAAAGCTTGCCTCGAAATACACTTCAACCAGGCATCTATTAGAAATGCAGCTTAAATGTTTCCAATATATTATCTACACCAAATTCAAAAAACACATTCATTAACCCGAGCGCACAAAAATTTACAAAATCTACGCCAACCATTTTCTTACGTCTTGAACATATTTTTTTACTTTGCCTACCAACTGAAATATGACCTTACGCAATCTCGTTTCTTATTCCAAGCCTTCAAAACGGGAACCCACTGCCAACTCTATCGCCCATCATGAGGGTCCCATATACGCTTCAGTTCACGTCACATATACCTTTCAAGAAAATCCAATCATCTATAGATATAACCCATCAAACCCAAACAAGCTTTTCTCAGGAAACGGGGCAGACTCCAGCCAGCCATACTTCAAGCCCCATGCCCTTGGTAGCTAGCATAACAACTCCCCAGCAGTTACCTAGCAGGTAAACCATCAGTTCCGGGTTAGACAAGGATACCCCTCTAGACCAACGGTACCCTTCAACTCCAACAACCAGGTACCCAACAGAACGCCAACATTTTATGTTAGTTTACAATCGATCCCAGCTTAAAATCTTGTAACATGATGCGACCTTATCAGAAGCGGTGGTGGAAGCCCTGGTTACGGAACTGGACTGGGTACCAAACCAACTTAACTAAACCCTCTGAGCAACCCGGATATAACCCTCTACCCATTCCCATGGCACCCTAAACTGGCTCCAGGTACCCCAAACACTTCAACAGGCTATACATACTAACAGTAAAGCTAAAATAAATACACCAAGTCTTTACTAAACAAACCCCCTTACTATTAACAACACGACAACCTACTCAGTGGAAGTGAGAGATAAACACAAGCGTGGTGTGGTGGGCGGGATGCCAAAAGAACAAAGCTGTGCTACACTCAGCTTCACTCTTTTACGGCAGCCCGCTGATATGTGTTTCCAGTTATAGCTAGTAAAAAGCATTTAACAATGGCAGCTTGCTGGTATGTATTTCTAGTCTATGCTGGTAAAAGGAAAGATGTGTAGGCAGGCTTCCAAAAGAGCAAAGCTGTGCTACACTCAGCTTCGCTCTTTTACGGTAGCCCGCTGGTATGTGTTTCTAGTTTACAGCTGGTTAAAAGTGTTTAATTATGGCTGCCTTCTGGTATGCCTTTCTAGTCTATAGTTGGTAGAAGGAAAGGTATTTACAGCAGGCTGCCAAAAGAGCAAAGCTGTGCTACGCTCAGCTTCACTTTTTACAGCAGCCGCTGGTATGCGTTTCTAGTCTATAACTGTAAAAAGTGCTTATTGTTGGTAGGCTGCAAAAAGAGCAAAGCTGTGCTACACTTAGCTTTACTCTTTTACAGCAGCCCAATGATGTGTTTCTAGTCTCAGAGCTGATAATTAGTTTTGTTTGAATTAGAGATAATTATATATTATTTACAATGTTTTTAGTCAGGGTTAAAAACTTAGCAGAAATTACTGAGTTTAAAGCTAGGAGTAGTGGGTAGGGTACAAAAAGAGAAAAATTGTGTTATGATTAGTTTTCTTTTGTACAGATGCTCTCTGGTATCTTTCTGCTACTCTAGCATAAATGTGTTTTTTTTAGTTCAGTAAAAAAATCTAATTTTGTTCATTATTATAGTTTTCCAAGATGATTTAGTGGCACACAAAGTTATAGTCATTATTATAAAAACAACAGTTGTTTTTTGTTGTGCAACTTACATCAGAGAAATATAAAGAGATGCTTAACAACTTTCTCTATTAAAATGTTAGCAGGGTCTATTTTATACTTTTATTATGGATTACACTTTTGATATATGAGATGAGAGATTGAATAATTCTTACATTATCTTAAAACGGCAACTGTGGTAAGTTCAACTCCCTGTTTATTGACTCCCTTAAACTCAACTCCCTGGTAGTTGACACTATAGTAAAGTCAGAATTCAGCTTTTGCCCTGATCAATAACTGGAAATCAACACTTTTTTAATTAACGGATCTTGATGTACTGAAAACTTTTAATATAAAAAATAAGCCTTACAGCTATGGTATAATAAAGTAATCCCAGAAAGCTCAAAAATGCAATAAAAAAGTACTCTAATTAATAGAAATAAGGAGAAAAAAGCAATTATTTCTCATTTTACTATGTAATTTACACTCTTCATTATAAAAATATTTTTTATTACCATAAAAAATAAAACTCCAATAAACCAAAAATAAACAAAAACACAACAAATAAAGTTATGCAAGATATGAAAAAATAATAATATTTATTTGATATAGTTCATATAAGCACAACTATGAATATCATATGTTTTATTTGGAAATTAACAAAAATTAAGATATTTCACTTACTTTCAACTATAAATATTCATCGCAAACTTACCATGCATACATAGAACAATCACTGCTATCTAATTAAATTAAAAAAAACTTAAAAATTAAAACTAAAAACTAAATGATTAAAGCTAAAAAGTTAAAAGTAAAAATCATATAACTGAGCAAGCAAGCAAGTTTATTCCTCATCATTATTTCCTCATTTCATTTTGGCCCTTTCCAGGAGGGCAGTGGCAATAAGCTCAAGATTCTGCTTAAGCTCAGAGGCCTTGTATTTGTGCTTAGCCGCACCCTGGATGGCCTTGGTGAAGAGGGTACAGCGGGTGGTTGGCTTGGTGGGGGGACGCGGTTGGAGAGATCTCAGAGCTTGGAGATTGTTTTCTCTTGCTCATGCTGCAGAAGAGAGAAGAACTTATTAAACTTTGGATGAAGCCCAAAGTTGGCTTTAAAATGCTTGTGATAAGCCTCTAATGCCAAAGTGGTCTTCAGCTCCCCATTGATGGCTGCCCGGTACACGTTCCAGCTGGCCTTGGCGCAGGCCTTGCCTTGCCTCTGTGTGACAACCTTCCCAATCCACTGGGGCTTGAAGTACTCAAGGAAAGGCTTGAACTCCGGGTGCTTCACTATGTAGGGATCCTTTGAGAGCACCTTAAACCCCTGCGCAGTGTGCTCTGGCTTTAAAAAAGCCAAGGCACTAAATTGTGCCAGCACAAATCTGCAGGTGTCCAAAGTATCCCTCTGGCTCAACCTACTAAGCTCGGTGTGGGCCTGCATGTTACAAGCAACTGCTTGGCAGAAGTGGAAGTGGCACCCCGCTCCTCCCCGCTGAACAGCTGCTTGAATGCATAGAATTGAGCAGGCTCAAAGTCCATAATGCACACAAAAGGCCCAAGAGCTCTTAGCCTTGCCTTTTCATCTGAGTCCAGGGTGGCCTGGTCCTTGTCAGAGGCAGGTGGGTTGGTGCAGGTGTGGGGGGAAGTCTTCTTGGATTCATCATCATTGGCGGGAGAAAGGAGGGCAATTTCTTGGAGGAGGATGGAGAACGCGCGGGTATAGATGGCCTCAGTGGCCCCGGGAAGAAGGAAGAACACAAGTGGAATCACCCAGATGTCAGTCTGGGCATGAACCATCCAGAGATGCTTGAACATCCAAGAGCAAGTGGCAAAGGTACCATCAACTATCCAGGTTGACGCCCTTTTCAACTCCATCAGGTTCTGCTGAGTTGAGTAGCAGATTATACGGTCCTTGGCTGCAGGCCCTTCATCATGAAGCAGGAAGCGCTCCCCACTAGGAAGCTGCTTAAGCTCATGAGTGAGCGTGAGCTCAGAGAGGACGTCAGAAGCCTTGGAGGGAGGGGGATTTGCAGCAATATGCTTATTGCTGATGAATTTGACCAACTGCTCCTGTGTTGGTACCAACTTGAGATTGTTGGGTTTGAGATGTTGGAGGGCCTTGATGGCCAGATCTGATGCGCAAAGATGAGAGGATGTGAGTATTACTTGAACAAGGTACCACTTTAACATCAGAGTGATTAGATGATTGGGGGGCTCACAAGTGTGCTCCTCCTTCTCCAATGTTACTCACTCCCAGCTCTCAGTGTTTAACTGGGCCCCACAAGTCTTATCCTTGCAGACAAAGTGCTTGCTTTTGGCCAGCTGCTTTTGGTTGTTGCAATTAAAGATATAATTTTTGGCAAAGTAACCAGGGCCGCCCTTTACGGACAAGATTGAAAAGTACCGGGGAAGCGCTTGAGAACTTTAAACTCTCTGTCCACGTTGCAAATGTTGTGGATGGCCAGTGGATCCCAAGCCACATGACCAGAAGCTTTAAACTTCTTGGAGTAATCCTCCAGCTTATCTTGGGGATCAGATGAAGAAGGAGGGGAAGAGCCATTGGGAGGGGGAGGGGAAGGATTCTTTGAGGCCTGCTTGGATGCCTCCTTTTTCTTACCAGAAGAAGAGGTGGGCTCCTTGGCAGCCTTTGACTTCTTGGTATGCCACTTCTTGGTGGGCTCGGAGTCAGCCTCTGAGTGATAAAATGAGTGGTTGGTAAGATCATCATCAGATTTATTGGGGGAGGATTTTTGGGGGGAAGGTGAAGGGGATGTAGAAGATGAGGGTAGAGGGGGGGAGGAGTGGGAGGTGATAGAGTGGGAGGAGATGGGGTTGGAGACTTTGCCTTTGCAGGCTTCTTGGCACGCTTGGGGGTGGAGGCAGTTTCTTTGGAGCCTTTGGAGGCTTGGCGCTTAGGCTGCTGGCTGTTCTTGCTTGATTTTATCTAAAGAAAAGTTTAGCATTGTAAATAAAATGATTGAGAAGATATTGCAAACACAAAGAGGTAAAGCAAAGCAAAAGTTGAATGAAAAGTGTGCAAATAAAGTTTTATTTATAAAAAACATAAAAAAGTAAATAGAAGCAAAATAGAAACTCAAAGTGTAGATATAAAGGTTAAAACATAGAAAATAAGTGAATTTATGATAAAGCATCAAAGATGTTAGGTTCAGCATAACATCTTAGTGTTAAATCAATGTAAAAGTATAATTGAAAATTAAAAAAATATATGAAAATTATATGGAGAGCAGCAGAAAAAGTAGTAGATTATAATAGCAAAAAAATTATTATGTGGAATTTTTTTTTATTGAGAGTTAAAAATTCAAAACATAGTAAAGTGTCAAATTTGGCACTGTCAAACAGCCGGAAAAAGCTGAATTATCACTGTCAAGTATGCCGGAGTCAAGCAGAAACATCAAATTTACTATGTTTTTTACATATAAAACTTGCTTAAATTTAAACTGGGTTCGAAAGTTAACCCAAAAGCAAGGTAGTTTTGTATGCTCAAAAATAAAAAATACAACATAAGTTAAAAAAAGTAAATGAATGGGAATGTGTTTATTAGTGTTTAAGTTATGCAGGGAGGAGCTGGGAGTGAATTATTTACCATAGTGTTGGTTAAAACGTTAAGAAGCTCTCTGTACTAATCTCCAAGTTAAAGTGTCAAGTGGCGCTCATAGTGCATCACATATTAATTTAGCCTTAATTCCGAGCCTTTGATTAGTTAAATCCGAAACCGATCAGGTGCCAAGTGGATAGAGTCAAACAAAGAAAGTGTCAAATTTCAGTTTTTTATAAATTACATATGAAATCTCTTAATAAATCGGGCTTAATTTATGTGGCACCGCTTAATTCAAAAACTGGGGAATGACATAATGTAAAACAAGTGGGGTATTTGATTAATATCTGTACCACTAAATCCAGTATAGTGGTGCTTGGGAGCCTAATCAACAACTATGGGCACTAATAATAAAAATATAATAGTAAATAACAATTTTTATATAAGTGCATAAGTATTTTATTAATAAAATATTGATTTGGCTTAAAAAGTGTCAAACTGGTCACTTTTGGGTTTAGAGTGTTGAACACAGGTTTTTTCATTTCTATTAGTAAATTTACTTATAAATTGCCCCTTAAATTGGTATTTTAGCTAACCAATTTATTAAACAGAGTTGAGTTCAAGTAAATTCAACCTTGGTTTTTGGTTTGAACCCCTAAATTACTAGTAAAAATTAGCTTAAAATTGGTTAAGCCAAAAAATACTAATAGATTCACATATGCGGCACTCAACTCCCTGGTACTCGACAAAGTGTCAAGTACCAGGGAGTCAAGTTTAAGGGAGTCAAACTTAGCACAGTTGCCCCTGGTCACTTCATGATGAGTCTAGTTTCTTGCAGTTTTCAGAAAAAGGCTAGGTTGGGGTTCCAGAAGCAAGGGGTTCCTCTGTGGGGTGACTGTTTTTAAAGGCCATCCTTTTATTGGTTTCTAACTTACTTTGATACTGATATTCTTGAGTTCAGGATTCTGTGTTTCTGCAAACAGTTTCCATCTATATATCATCACATGGGTTAGTTATTGCATGAGACTACTACTGGGTTATATACATAGGCAAAATTAAGAAGGAATAGCTAGTTCCTCGGTTAAATCTAACTATGGATACTAGTAGTTCAGGGTTGATATAATATGTCCATGTATCTTTGTCTTTTACATTAATGATATTTCCCAAAGTATGTATGAGATTGCCATTTAGTCTTTCCACTCTGCCATTTTCCTGTAGGCAGTAGGGAACGCTGTGGGGTTCCTGTCCATCAGTCACCAAAGTGTGTCCTGGTTCATAGCCAGGGACTGGCTGGAAGGGGATGTAATTCTCTAGTAAGGGAATAATTATCTCAGAAATATGTATAGGTGTCAAAATGGGCTTTTATTCACTCTCAGAAGGAAGATCCCCTTAGAAACCTTCTGATATATGGCCTGGGGGGTCAGGGAAACAATATGGATTTGAAAATACTTTGAGTCCTCCAGCAATATCTTGGACTCTTTGTACTTGGTCTTGGACTCCTGCAGCTTAGTCTTGGACTTCTGCTCCTTAGACTTGGGCTTCTGCACCTTAAATTTTGACTCCTGTGTCTTGCTTAGGATCTAGCTCCTTATTTTAAGCTCCAGCTCCTTAATCTTGGGCTTCATCTCACTGTATAGCTCTAGTGGCCTTTGTATTCCAATTTTATCAGTTCAACCAAGCTCCTGCTAGCAATCAAAAGGCTTCCAAAAACCTCTTGGCAGAAACTTAAAATATCTGGAAAGGACCCCATAAAAGACCCTGTAACTTTTCAGCTAGCCCCCTTCTTTTAGTGTCCTTTTCTCAACAGTTCCGCCTTCAGAATGGCTTTCTTTAAAAGCTTAAACCATTGTCGCTCACTTTTTCCTATAATAACTTAAGCTTACATACTTACTTTCTCAAAAAATTTTAAAGTATCAATTCACTATTTCATTGCTTATACTTTAAGTTTTTGGCTTCTAACCAATCATTTTCATCAGGAAACCTGCCAGAACTCAACCAATGAATGTAGAGCGCAAAACTAGACAATTTCTGAAGTTACACCGGGATCCAACTAGTAAATCAATTTTCACTGCTCAAACTGCTCAAATTGAGAACTCTTTGCGCACCAAAGCATTAAACGGTCCATTATTCCAGCACCATTCCACTCAATCATCTTCCAATAAATCTACAGTTTAAACACTGTAACTTATTTCTTATTTTCCTCTCCTTTTATATGATAATTAATCTCATCTTTATATCATATCTTTTGGCAGTATTAATTAATTCTTTTACTGCTTCTTTTTTTATAAACATCTACACTTCCAAGAGTCCAAAACAAACATCCTAGCTCATGTATCTACTTCTGCCAGTACTTCTTAGCTAACTTTCAGTTCCTCAGCTAGTCCTACACCATGATCTTCTGGTCCTTCAACCCTTTCCAGTCATCTAACAGCTCAGACCAGTCCTTCACCAATCCTGCATCATGATCAGCTATTCCTGCATCATGACTAGATAGTCCTTCACTATTCATCAGCTAGTCCATCAACTAATCCTCACTATGAACCACCTCGGTTCCACCTGCACAATGAACCATTTTGGTTCCAAACTTCAACATGAACCAACAGTCCCTAAACTAGTCTTCACTTTGATCATACATTCCTTCTTAATAGTCTTCTCTGCTGATCCCATACCATGAACCACCTTGGTTCTTTATCTCAGTCCCCATTACCAGAACCTGTAGATCCAGGCATGAGTCTACATTGAACTGGCGTTTGACTGGGCCCTCACAAGTGGCAATCCGCTTAGGCCATCCAACCATAGATCAATAACGTCTATGTCATTTTCTTTACTCACCCAGTTGATTAAGTCTGGGCTTTCAGTTGCAAAGTAATCAGCTTTACTTCCCAGAGGCCTGATCACACCAAGTTCTGCAGCTTGCTTCCCCAAGCAACTGCCTTGGTGATACCTCTGAGCAAATCTATGCCCTCCAATGTTCACTTTGGGTTCTTCCCAAAGCTCTCATAGGGACATAAACAAGGACACCCTACCAGTCCTTTATGTAGGATGCTTGCTCACAGACCTCCTGTAAGCGTATCAGGGTATGTAGAGTCCTCAGAGCTTGACCCCTCCCTGGCAGCCCGCGCTGCCCGCCAGGGGTCTAAAACTTACAGCCCTGGTAGGCAAGTTACCTACCATGCTGGCAAACACTTCTACCCTGACAGCCTGTGTTACCTGCCAGGGTCTAAACATCCTCCAGCCTGAGCAGCACACACTACCCATCAGGCTGGACTACTTCCCACCCCAAGCAGCTAAAGTTCCCTGCTGAGCTATCTCATTCTTTACCCCAAGCAGCCACAGTTTCCTGCTGGGTGAAGACCTCTAGCTCACAGCAGTCAATATCTTCTTCTGGGTGAAGACAACATCTTCCTCTAGTAGTCTTTACACCTAATAGCTATACCTTACCTTCCCCTAGTAGCCATCATTCCCTACTAGGCCTCTACCTGCAACAAGCAACCAAAATTTTACTTGGCCAACATTAGCCCCACCTGCAAACCACCAAACATGTGGACTGTCACAGATGCTATGAAGTTTTTGCGAGTGGGTGCTCACTATGTTTTCTGCTAATTTTTGGGCTCCATCAGCCATGATATAGTCTGGATTGCCTTAGAACAGTGTCAGCACTCTGAGAAAGGGTAATGTATTATAAGTTTCTCACATCTTTGGCTCTGGATTTAACCCTCTTCATGTTGTACCAAAAATTGGGCTCAATTCCTGCCAAACCTTTAACTCCCCTGAAGGATTTGGCCCACACTTTGGATGAGAGTTTTGTGTTAGTGTACCCATCCAAATTTTCCCCAAACTTCCCCTTATCAAACCTTCCTAGGGTGAAAGAGTGCCTGATTACTTTAAAATGCCTTCCGGAAATAAGTAGATCATGTTTGAACCAAACTGACTGTAGCCTATAAAATCTCCTCATATTGTTGGCCTCCAACCCCCTGGAGATATGGCCCTGTTAGCTGATTTTCCCCTGCTCAATGAAACTCCTTCCCTAGTTTCATAAGAAGCCCCTCTAGCCCTTTCTCAACCCCCCTGAAAAACTTATTCTCTGGTTAATTGGGTTCTCTTACATGATCCCCTTTGAGAAGAGGCACTTTTATTCCCCAAAATTTCCCTTAGATCCAAGAAAGGCCCCCTGGGGTTCCTCAATTACCAGTTTTTAAAATCAAACTTTGGATCTCAAAGAGCCCCCTTTCCTGTTTCTCTATAGTTCAATAAGTTGATTTTAATTACTTTTACTTCCACTCCCTCCTCCTCAGTGCTGGTTTCCCTCCTGCTTATACTGATTAGAAGCATTTGTTTCAATTTCATACTTTTGAGCCTCACCTTTGAGACCTAGATTTTATATCAAATTTGTTGGTTAATATTTCTGATTATTTTCCACACAGCTATGGGTGGCACCTGTTTCTGCTACTTCTCAGGCCTGCTGGTGTCAGGAATATTCCTGACATAAACCAGATTCTTACTGGAGTACAATGTTGGGAAAGAATAGAAGGATTTCCTGTTAAAAAAGCTCAATTGAATGAGGAATTCCCCCTTTAATTGGGGAAAATAAAAATCAAACAAAGGAAAAAACGTAACTTAATAAACACCGCAGTAATTTATCATCCGGGCAGGCAACCGCTATGCCCGCCAGCACCCTCCACCAGCCCCCCAGTCAACTGCCAGTGGGCCTCCTTCCAGCCCCGGCCTGCCCAGCCTGGCACCAGAGGACCCACTGCCAGCCACCCACTCATCCGCCAACCCCCCACGGCCCAGCCAGCAGCCAGTGAGCCCCCGCCAGCCACCCGCTTGCCCAGCCTGGCACCAGCGGGCCCACTGCCAGCCTCCCACCCTGGTCCCAGCTCCCACTCTCCTGCCAATCAGAAAATTCCACCCAATACAGTCAATCAAATAAGTCCCTGATAAAAGGGCAGGAATTTCAGAATAATGCCTGCTTTCCAGAAGAAGGAAAAATTAAGGACTCAAATTTTAAGAACAATTCTACTCAAAACCAATGGGATTCAGAGGACCAAATCATATGTGTGGGTCCAAAGATCAACCAAACCATGATCCCCAGGAAAAAAATAGATTCTGAGAGTTCCTTGAGCCCTTCCCACCACATGACCCCAGGACCACAAGAATTAATTGGCCGCAGTCAAGAATGGCCAAACCCCCAACAGATTGCCAAGGAACAAGAGTTTGGCCACCTTCATAAACCCCAATTCCCAATCCCATCCTCCAGACTTTTGGGGTCTCCAATCCCTTGTTTTTATTCCCACTTGCAAAACTTTGCACAGTGGGAAGCACTATAAATAAGGAGCCCCTTCTCAGTAATAGCTTGTGCTATTATTGAATTTAATATCCTCAATAAAGCTAATCTTACTTACACCTTAAGTCTACTTTAATTAGTTTGCACCAGCCAATCACCTCCAATCCAAGGAAGATGAATCAACTCATCTTCACAGCTGCACTCACAGCTTGCCTTGGGATTGGAGGATACCAACAGGGACCAGAGTTCTTTGGGACTTTGACCAAAGGGTTAGGAAAAGACTACCACTATGATCTGGGACAGCTCAACTCTTCCCACACTGGTTCCTGGACTCCCCTAGTATCTCCACACTCCACCCTGTCCATTGTGGTGTATACCTTCATGTACTACGTGCTGACCTACTTTGTGGGGAGCTTTGGGAGATACAACATCCATACCAAGGTCTTCCGGTGGTTAATGACTGTCTACCCAATTATCACCGCCTTGACTGGCTTCCAGTTTGCCAATCTCCCAACATACCTTACCCATGTAGTACCTACCATGTCTGGGTATTACAGCTGGGCACCCAATCTTATCCCCAGTCTCTCATATGCTGGCCAAACTCCTCCACATATCAGGGATGTACTTGACATCTAATATGGCTTCCAAACCATGCTGTCAAATAGTATATAGTTGTCATGCCTTTTCAGGAGTATTATAAACTTTCCAACCCCTGGTTTCAGCAGTGTTTCCAGATTCATTTCTTTGATAAAATATGACACCAGATATTTGGCTGTAGTAGTCCTTCAACCTTATAAAGATTGGTCCAGACACCTTCCTCTTGCTCCCATATATTGAGTTTATGCTGGACCTGCCTCCTCAGATCCTGATGTATGATGGACGCTTGATTATAGGGTGAGCTTATAAAAAATCCTCTCTTCCTCCCTTTCAGTGGTACCCCCTAGTTTCTGAAACCATCTTCTATGGATCTTAATAATCTTCAAGATGATTCTCCTCTCCCAGAGGAGCCCATTTCATACCCTTTCCTTGAAAGTACCCCTTGGTTGGTGGCAATACTGGGAACCATGGTATCAAGTGCTTACTCCCCTTCTGCAGCATCCTTGCTGTAGAGCCCATCAAATGTGGCTACCCAGCCATGTACTAGATGGTGTCCTGATGGTGAATTTCTCCAAGATGGGAGTCATTTTTTATTCTAGCCCCCTCTCTCATAGTTGGCAGTATGCAAGCATTTAATAACCACTTAAAAGGATGTGATGTAAGGTGTTATTGACAATATTGAACAGGTGTTCTTTCTTGAGGGATTCCTCTTGAGTGCCAATTGTTGTGCCTCCTTGAAAGCCTCCTTGAAGATCTCTCTTTAATAATCTGGGGAACCAGGGTCTTCATCATTTATGAATAATAGGTCCTTACAGTACAGCCTTGCAAGGGTGGCTGCAGCAACCAGCTCTTTCAACAGCTCATGTCTGGTTATCATGGGGTACCTTTGGCCAAGGGTTATTAATTCAGCTGTCTTCTTGAGAGATGATATTGTGTTTGATTAGAACTTCAAATGTAAGTGAATCTTCCAGATAGCAACACCACTTCATTAGAAAATGGTCAATAGCTATCAGCTCCTTGTCATGGGTAGGGTGTCACTGTTCTTCATCAGAGGGTTTCCTTGATTCACACACCAAAGAGAGAAAATCTTTATATTTTGTCTGTTTCTAATCCTCAGATTCTTTCTTGGCTGGGATATTATAAGATAGGTTCTTTAATCACTTGTTCTTTCAGTTGGAAGAAGTTTTTTTCTTGTAATGGGATCCATAAAAATTTAGTAATCTTGCCAGTGATTGTGGGTAGTGGGGAAGGAAGACTTCCCAGTTGGGATGGACCTTCCTATATACACAACCCTCCTCAAGAAGGTACATAGTTCACTCTTATTTTGTGGTGCTGGAATGTCATTCATGACCTTTACCTTTTCAGGGTCTATTTTTATGATTTCTTTATAATTATATGACCTAGGAAGGGTAGTTCACTTAATAAGAACTCACATATGGATGATTTGGCTAATAGTTGGTTGTCATGTAGGGTAATGAGTACCTTACAAACGTCTTTCCAGTGTTGTTCCTTGCTAGGAATGCAGATAATTATATAATTCAGGTAAACTATGGCCTGTTCCCTAACATGTTGTTTGGACACTTCATTTATGAGTGCCATAAAATTACTGGAGGTATTTTTCATGCCAAAGGTTATCACAGCACATTTAAAGGGTCCATAATCAGTCCTGAATGCTTTTTTGGGATGTCTTTGGGTTCAGCATAGATTTGATGGTATCCTGTAGTCAGGTCAATCTTGGTAAAGAATTTGACCCCCTACAGCATCAAAGAGGTCATCAATTAGGGGGAGGTGATACATATTCTTTATTCTAACCTTGTTAAGAGCTCTGTAATTGGTAATAATGTGTAACCCTCTTTCAAGAAGCCAGTCATAGGTAGAGGCATTGGGCAGCTTGGGATGTGGTGTGGCCAAGCTGGCAGGTAAAGCCCACCATAGAATGGGTGCTAGCTTAATAATGTAAGATACAGATTTCCCAAGTAAGGACCAGGGTCCGGAGTTAGGGACCATGGTATTCACCAATCCTGTCAAAGTAATATAAAGTACTCCAAACAGTTGGGTAGAGGTGGTCTCTGCTGTGGTGGTAGGTTCTATTGGGTGGTCCAGCCTTTGGGTTAAGGGCGGAGTCATGGGAACAAAGTAGGCAGGCAGATAATTGTACTTGTCTTTGAACAATAAGGGCAGCACTTTGTAGTACTTTCCTTTGTGTCCTATGTATTTGGTCTCTCTAGTCCTTGCCAAGAGGATAGCAATAAGGATGGTTTTCAAGCCGTACTCCAAGTAGGCGGGGTTGTGCAGGTATTCAGTAAAGTGCACAGGTCCAAAGGGGGCTCCAGGGAGACAATATATTGCCTGAGGCAGGTTGGCAGGTTAGTCTCTGGAGTGGGCGGTTGCCTGATTGTCTACTTGACCTGAGTTGAGATGAAAAATCACTAAAACTACATAAGGTAGAATTTAATTAAACCAAAGTTTCATAAACTTTATTATTGAAAATGATAATGTGGTTGTGACAGAAATTGCGGGATAGTATGAAGCTGTTTCTAAGTGATGAGAAATTACCACCCAAATACACATATAATTAATGATTAACCACCAACGTGGCTTCAAATATCTTTTTGTAAAATTTCAAATTGTAATACCATGATTAAGCAGAACAATTAATCCTAACCAAAGTAGCCCAAGATAAATGTCCTGAGACAACATCAACAAATCCTCAGAATAAAATTCTGGACATTGGGAGGCAACATGATTTTCAGTTTCAAGAATGGGGGAGGAGCTGCAAAATTGGTTGGCGCAAAATTAACATTGGGCAGCACCGACAATGAAGTTCCAACTGCAGGACCCCATCTTCCAGAAATGATTCTGTTGAGAATCAGATTGTACAGAATATATTGTAACAACCCAACAACAGGATGCATTTTGAAAAGTAAATTAGAACTTGGGATAAATGATTTTTATTGAGTAATTTTAGGAGGACTCAACTCTTAGAGTTAAAACAGTGAAAATTATTCAACATATATCAGAAAAATTGTCTAAGAAATACCACCTGTGTCTTGACCTCCTATTCCTTCTGCATTGTCAAGTAAGTATCTGGTCCAAGTTGCAAAGAACCCTTGTGTGACTAGTTTCTTACAACCATGCTGATTGACAAGCTCATATTGGGTGACCCTCAAATTACGCCAATTTATCAATGTCAATTTGCAAGGGGGAACTGGTTTCAGCTGAAAGACTGGAGCAGCTGCAACCCATTTCTGATTGACTGTTTGATTTAAATCTGTTAACTTGGTCAATTTTGATAAATTTTCCCCAGCTTTTTGAGCCTTCTTGCTTGGGCAAATAATGCCCAGCATGATGGAACCTACCGTGACAGTGGTCATCACCACACAGCCAGCGTTCTTATACCATGTGATTTTGCTTCTTTGCTTTTCACAGGCTTCAGGTCATGGGAAATTTGCCAGCAGGGCATGGATCTTGGCTTAGGGACTTGAGGGAAGCAGGTCCTGGTTGGGCTGGCTCTGGGGAACAGAAGTGGCAATGCTTTGTTTTGCCGCTGTTATTTGCTATGTCACCTGAGCTGGCCAATTTCAATACGCTTTCTGGACTGGAGACTGGAGACAGCTGGTACTTGTTGACAGGGCTATTAGTAGGTCTTTTCCCAACCTCCTTTAGGCAGCCCACATCTCCTGTGTAGGTATGTGTTGTGTTTGGCTCCTGGGGACAACATCTAGGAGGACACAGCGAGAAAACTTTATAACAAAAAATTTGAGGTTTGAAGCTAGCCTTGGGTTAGCTTTTGGGGAAAAATTAAGGGCACATATCTTAATTTCCTGGAATACAAGATGAAGAGTTCCTTTTGGAAAAAAGGAAGGAAATAGCTTGAAGAATATTAAAGCCAACACAAATGTGGATAAACTTGTCTTTATTAGGAGAAATGATTCTACTTAAATAGTAGACAAGGGTTGATGATCACTCATTAGGTAGACAGAGTGGCAGAAGGGGTCATGTTGGGATGATGACATACCAGGATCAGTCAAGGAGAGGTATGATATTCTGGAATGGGTGAATATTGAGCCAGACTATTTGCAGAAGGGGAGGAATTCTCAAAATTGAAAGCAAAACCAACCAAATCTTTGCACATATCAATATTTGAAGGCCATATCAAAATGGCATTAATGGCGCAATTTACGACAGTATGGGCCTTCAGTGACACTGGGTTGGTGGCTGTTGTGAATGCTGCCATTCACCATGTTTCAATTTCTCCTTCAATGGGTTATTTCAAGGATGAATCCCTCTCTTTTGCTTTTGCCCCTCAAAATGAGGCTGGCTCAGAATTGGGGAATTCAATTGTTTGGTTTCCTGATTCTGCGCAACTCACTTGCCCCACTCATGCTTGTGGAGAGTGATCCTACTGTCCAGGTACTTCTTTGTGGTAAAGCTACACAGTATATAATCCCATTCTTTATACCCAATGAAATTTAAGTTCTATTCACATTTTTGTCTTTGTGTCTCCACGTACTTCAGCGCCTCTCTAGCCACGTCTAGCAGATATTTTTTAATCAGGGCCACAAGGTAATCACATAGCCTTCCCTGCCATTCTAACTGAGACTTAGTACAAATCCAATCATAAGGTTAGGATTTCCTGTTGTGACTCTGTGCTGCGCCTCAGATCACAACAGTGACAATCTGGCAACCATTCAGGGAATTCTCATTATTAAGTTGGTGGGTCACAGGGTTGTTGCACTTTTTGCATTACAGCCCCACAATTATCTAAGATTATAGGGCACAGGACATTTGCCAGAATACAGTCATATGTGAGGATATGAGTAGTACTGTATCAGAAGAGCCAGGATGGAACAGAACCATGATTATTGCCCAGCAATGGCTTCTGATTGCGCAGTAGCACTGAAGGATTAGGATAAAGGTCAACCAGATTGAGGATAAAATAAAGATGATTCAAAGATGATTTTATTGTAAATGATTAATTCTTCTTATACCTTCTGCAAGGGTAATCTCTGGGCTGCTAGCAATGTCTTCTAGGACATTCTAACACACCCCTAATTTGGGTAATTATTAATCTAGGTTTGGCGCTTATTGTGCATCAGCCAATAGAATATTTTCATCTTCACCCAGCACAGGTGATCCTTGCTGGCATGGAATAATTTAGTACTTCATGATCACTTCCTACTTCTATGGCTTACTGCAAGCTTAATGCTTATTAAGGTGATAAATATGGGAATTCAAGATTATGGGGAATTGAACCCAGCACCTTGGCGCTTTCTGTAAAAGTAAAGCGGCGCCTTGGCACCTGCAATATTTGCCAGGTGGCGCTTGTAATAATTTTCAGTTGGCGCTTGACATAAAAGTAGTTTGGCGCTTTGGCGCCTAATCCAATTGCTAGGCAGCGCTGCAGCGCTTGTGTATTTTTAAAGTGCCACGGCGGCAAATCATATATCATTTAATTGCCGCAGCGGCGCTTATAATTGACTAGTTTATGGCTCAGGTCAGCAGACTACTGCTGATCCAATATGCATATAGTTTATACTACCAATTTATGTAGTTTGGTAGCTGCAACTCATATCCCCAAGCTCCGTCATAATTAGCATTATTATATTTTGTACTACTAATTTATGAATTTGGTTGTAACAGTCTCAATCTGTGGGCTCTGTCATAATTGGCATCATTGCTTGGTCAAAATTCCCAACAGGGGTAATTTAACAACTCAAGTCTGTGACTTGACGGTTCAGCAGGTCCTGGGCCATCCTGAGGGGCTCAATCCGCCTTCAGAGGACTGGGGTTCAATTTTGGGGTTTTCAATGCAGACATCAAACTTCCAGTCTTGGCTGGTGGCAGTCTGATGGGTTCTTCTCTGTCCTGGTTGGTGCAAGGTGTTTCCTGAGGGCTGGGGGTTGACTCTTGGGTTTTCAGTACAAGTATTGGAATCTCATTCATTAAATCCTCTGTCTTTCTTAGCCATAAAGAAGACAGCAGCATCAAAAGTGGATTCGGAAGGTTGAACAAGTCCTTTTTCCAAAGCCTCCCCAGGCATTTCTTTAGTGCCTTGTCTTATTGAGGTGTTAACTGGTAGATAAGATGAGCCTCAGGTATACTCCCCTTTAGGCTGATTTTGTGCTATATACCTCTGTCAGGTGGCAACCCTGATATTTCTCTTGGAATTCTGAAAGGAATTATTTAATCAGATTTGGCATATGCAATCTTGTCCTTGTGAGGCTTTCAAATCCTTGAAGTGGATGATCCCATAGGTGCAAGTGTTTCAATTGATCTTTCTGGGGTCCTATTCCTCTTCAGTCTTGGTGATCTTGACAAAGATGTAGTCTCTAATAATATTGCTGAGGTGTGTGGGATAGGTATGGTGATAAACTTCTCCCTGTTGAATGGTGAGGGTAGAACCTTTTCCAATCAACATTTGGGGGTTTCTTTCTGATACAGTCTAAGATCAGTAGTATATTGGATTTGGTTATGTGTATAATTAGGCCACTCAAGATGGCTTGAGCATCTTCTATTTTTTCATTACAGCTTGATTTTTTAGTCACCATTATGCCTCAAACATCTTACATGATAAAGAGTTTTATATTGCTTCTATAGGTAGGTGATTCTACAATATTGGAAAATATTTTATTATTTAGGTATCTATCTGATCCAGTATCAACTGAAGATGCACATGATAATATCAAATGTGCAAAGGGCAAGTAGGAAGGATATACCCAATCTGATTAGAAAACAGGATGTTATTATCAGAGAGTACTTGTAACATAGTGATTGAAATCATGCACTGGTCTTGGTCAAGTCTTATTGTGTGAGAAAGATTGGATTTCTTAATCACTACCCTGCTATTTTCTGTGTCAGGGGGTTCCATAGTGCTTTATATGTTGTTAGCTTGAGTGCTGTTAGTTCCTACTCTGAGATTAGAGCCTTTAGTGTGTGGTGTTTGCTTTTTAGGATGAGTATCTTTGAGTTTTTGTTTTACCCCCGAAGAAAGTTATTGAGTATGCGTCAACTTGACAGGATGTATCCCAAGGACTTGCACCTTGATACACTCAATTGCTGTATGAAGCGGTTTCCCACCCACAAGGATGAGCATCTTTTCTGAGTACTGAAGTCCCTTTGATTTATGCAGTTTTACAAAGGCTGTCTGCTTTTTGAGCTTCAAGTTTCCCTTTAAAAGATAAAAAACTTTACTGATATTCAAGAAATCTTCAATGCCTCATGATGTAGGATGGGAGGTCAATATTTAACTTCATGCAGGTGAAAGGATAAACAAGGTCCACATGACTTGATCAACTATTGCAGATGTGTTTGTAGGCTAAACTGTGTTAATAGATGATTTTTATCATTTTTAAGCTCTTCAGCTCTTAAGAAATCATTGTGTTGGTGTCCTTGAGCAAAAACCCAATCAAAACTCCTTTGAAGCAATCCCAGTTTCTATTATTAACTATTTGTGCTTCAGACCATCCATCAACAAACTTGAAAATAATTGCTGTGGCTCAGAGTGAGATTTTCATCCTCAGAGACTTGGGATAACCAAACTTTATGATCTTGTTTTATGTGTTTTAGATCCAGAGGATGGTGTTTTCTTGGGCAGAAACATGTTCTGCCAATCATTTTTCTGTTGGATGATTTTCTGTCAAATCTGATCCAGGTATGTTTTTCTTCATGAGTACTTTTTTAGTCTTAAAACAGATCAAAAAATTAAATACACTCTATTTACTGATAAAATTTATTATATAAACACATAAATTTTTGATTTTGTGTATTTAGAAGGCTTAATTCTGAATCTTTACCTTTTTAAAAGCTGATTGAATTGAATTTCACTTCCAGATAAAATAGAGCAATAACAGGGCTAAAGAATAATTTTTATGGAACATGTTTAATTTATTTTGTGGTTGTGAGTTTTTATTGTTATAAGGTTAAAAAGCTACATATGAAGAAAGGTATAGTTGGATCAAATGTGATAGAAAATCAGTTGACAGAAAAATGATTGGCAGAATATCTCCATACCCCATTTTATTGGTGTAGGCCAGTGATGGTGCCAATATCTGCTGATAAAGGCGCTTTAGGACTACAGGAGGTATATTGAGGAATTTATGGGGCAATGGTTGATTCAATGCTCATATTGCAGTGAGTTAGTTGATCTGTTTGATGGGTACAATGATACCATTGAAGATGGCACATCCTATAAGGATGGCTTGTCCTTCCTTGTAGGTTCTACAGCCAGTAGGGACTGGTGTTTCTTGCATCTTCTTTAAAGGAATTTTTCGCAGGTAAAGTAGGTATAGATAACCTAATTTTGCTACTACAGTTGAGTATTAGAAACATAATGATATCTTTATTGAAAATAGGAGGATAGTGTTATATACTTAGTTGATAAGCTACATAGTGCCCAGTAGATCATGGAAAGTTATTTGATACCAGAGATCTGGATTCCCTTGTAACTCATATATTTGATCCTAGTGTGAAATCTGGGTTTTGTGTTAGGTCCACCTTTACTTGGTGTTTGAGTCATTTCATGGGGAAATGATTTTCTGAGAGAGAGTAATCGAAGATTTTGCGACATTATAAAACTAAATTTTACTTTTAAATCATTAAAATAATGGTGCCCTAGTAGCAGTATAGGTCATTCTGTGACGGGGATCCTTTTCTGGTAGAAATGTTTGGAATTAAGATATCGGTTAAAGCATTGTAATTATTTGGCCTGTATATAATTTCGCGCGTATTTTTAAAGTAGGTATTTTTTGTTTATTTGATTGAAATTGGGTGGGATGTTATTCGTCGTCGAGATAGAAGACACCGTCAGCGTAGTTGGAATCCTTGAGGCGGACAGGGAAAGAAATGTCGAGAGTGTAGTAGAGGGATGTCTTTGATGCGCTATCAGGATCGTATACCTCCAAGTTCCCTGCGATGGTGTAGAACAAAGTCTTGGTCACTAGGACTTTTGTGTTGGGACCTCTAAAGCTAGCCTGGAACATAGGGTGGGATGGCAAGCTACTGGCCAGAAAGGTAGTGTCCATTCGCTTGGTCACGACAGACTGAAGCTTGTCAATTGGGAGAATCTGGAGGTTGGATTTGACAGTAGCGTTAAACGACCATTCGGCCTTCAGATGGCATTTTTGTTCAAAATTACAGGTGAGGGGACTGGAGACTGGCAATCCATCCTCCCACGAGTAGTAAGTATCGGTCTTGTTGAAGCAAACGAAGCTTTGATATGACGAAATTGTCTCACAGTTGCGGGTGGTTTGAATTTCTTCATTTATCACGTGAGATTTTCCGAATTCTCTGGTGGGATAGGACCAACGCAGGCCCCTGGCCAGAGTCATTGGTCTGTTGACAAGGCTCCGCTTAGTCTTGCGGTTCACGAGATTCAAGGCTCCATTTCCAAGTGATTCAGCTTTAGATTCCTCATACAGAGCAAGTCGAACTTTGTCCATAGGGGACAGTTTCTTGCCAGCAACGACAAAGCAAAATATCAACAAAAAGTAGTTCATGGAGAATTCCAGCTTCGCTTGAAACTTTAATACCCATGCAAGTTTAGCAGCTCCAAGACTGGAATATGTGCAGATCTAGATGTATTATGCTTGGCTTCCTTAGCCAGCTAGCTTCACTCTTCTGACTGCCCTCTTATATTTGCTTCGATTTCTGCTTTTACGTGTCGTATATAAATTCCAGCTACAACCAAAGTGCGATCTTCTATCGAGACTCTATCCAATGAAAAACCTCACGCCACTCGTGAACAATTCGTTATCGTAGCTCCTTATGACTTTCGATATAGAACATGATTTATTTCTAAATACAACGACACTATATCGAAAGTGACTTGAGTTGACGTTGCCATAAAAATATATGTTCATAAATTATAAACAAACATATACAACACCATTCCTAAACTCCACTCAGACAGACACCTTATCTTTAATCCCACAAACATCATGTATAAATTTATTTACTCGATTATTTACCAGCTAATAATTAATAATAAGATTTAAATCGACTTGCATATTTTTTCCTAAACTTCTCCCAAACAAACAATGTCTTTAAGTTTACATGTTCAAACAACTTCCACTGATTGTTTCTATGAAAAATATATACCACTTTGTTCTAAACTTTTACAAGCTAAGCAAAGCATATAATCCTAAAATTTTCATGTACAGAACATATTCTCGAGTTTATTAATTTTTACAAATAATAAGTAAAATTAAATGTAAATTTATTTTTCAAATAAGTTCTACACATTATACCCACTTTCAATTATAAATATCTCTGACTTTAATATTTAAAAAATAAAGGCTTATTTAATTCACGCCGATTGAAATATTAGCTAAAGTTCTCTGGCTTTCAGTACAATATACTTTGATTTTTTACCTTCACTTTTAAGCTCTCGCCATTAAATATTCTTACGTCCTAGCATCATCGTTTTTACGATGCTTTGCCACTTGTAAGTCTAGATTTATGTTTATCCATATCCTTGGATAATTCGATAGGCGTAATTAATTATCTTAAATGAGCTATAGTGCCAATTCAAATAACTCTACCCACGTTGTTTAAATAGTATATTATCACTTTTGTACAGGTTACACTAAATTTGGCAACAATATAAGTTTCGATAAAAAGACAACAAAGGAAAATGCTGCAAAGTTTTTGAAATATAACTATTCAATAAAAATATAGACTACTCCGATAAAAACTTGTTAAAATTGGGAGTTGGCTGTGTGATATAATGGAGAAGTAGATATAGAGTGGCTCTAATCAATTATATGGGTCACATAACCCCAAACAAATATAAAATCTAAAAAAACATTCAACCGATGAGTAGCTCTATGATATTATAAATCATTGTCAAAACTGCAGGCTTGACCCGCCAGCAAGGTTCTAACCAAGCGGGTTTGTGACCTGCAATCCAATTATCTGGTCATCCGAAGCCAGACTAGGAAGTCAACTCAAATTACCAAATCCATCAACATGAACAGATGATGATCCTTCATGGTGGATACCTCAATTTGGCACTTGACTCATTATTAGGATCAAGCCACCCCCTTCTTCCATCCAGCCGTGTGATCACCAATCTTGTTCCTACTATCCTTGATTCACATGAACTATATAATCATTATCTCTCAATAAAGATTATTATCTAGCTTTTAAATATTTTTCTCTGTGTAACTCTGCTAAAACAGCACAGTTATGACATCATGGAACAATAATAAGTAAAAAATGAAAATGGCAACGAGAAAAACCATGGATTATTTAGGCTGGTAGTTAGTAGCTGGTCAACCAACCAGTCACATAGATTAGTTCAAACTCTAATATGAAGCCCTCAGAAAAGAAATATTTTCAGGAACATGATTAGAATAGTGAATAGAGAGTTTGAATGCAGATTCTATGATATTAGAAAATACATGTCTGATGCAAATAAAGTTTGATAAAAAAACTTAATTGTTTAGAGAAACTGAATATACAATTGAATTTCTAACTACTAGATATATTGAAGCAATCCCAGAAGTTTTAAAAGTCAGTTAATTTGTACAGTAGTTTTAAAAGCTATGGTGACAACCAAAAAATACCTCAGATTTAAACAAAATGATTTTAGATTTGAACAAAATCCAAGTTGTGCAAGATTCAGGATTCAATCAATTTATAAAATTTCAGTTAATAAATGAACTTTCAAACAAAAATTGAAATTTCACTAGCCCATTATATGAAATTATATCAAACATCAAGCGGTGTAGTTCAAACCACAAACAAAATGAACTGACGCAACAAGTGAAATGGATGGATGCTGTTCCGGAGTATATTATAATCCAATCATGATTCATATGAGGCACTAACAGAAGGACTAAAGTGAAACAAAACTTGAGCAATCTAGAAGCAAGATTCTACAAGCACAAAAAAATGAACTCACACAAGATGTGTAGTATGAGCAGCCTAAAATAAAAATATAACAGTTTACAGCCAATAAACAGCTATCCAATTTAGGAACAGAGGCATTTTATCCATTTTCATGGCTCCAGATTTGTATGGGAGGGTTTTGAGAACCTTCCAAATTTGGACTCAATATTACAATAAAAATAAATCTTTAAATTTTAAATTTTCTACTTTTAGTGATTTTATCATAAGTTTTTTACAATGGTTTTTAACAGCAATATCTTTGACAGCACCAGAAGCCAAGCCAGCTTCAATGGAGGTGAGTCTCAGAACATGGAGGCACCCATTTATACCCAAGCCTTTAAGGCGGGTAACAAGGAAGCTGACATGTTACTGACCCCCAACCTATATGGCTTTGACTTGTTTGAGAGTCACTTAGTGTCTAGCTCTGCCCCTGCTCCCATACCCAACCCCACACAAGCTTACCATCAACTAACCAATCAGGATGGCAACCTTGATTTATAACAGCTTCCTATCACCAGCCAACCTGCCCCCCTACAGCCAATCAGGCTTCAGCTTCCCAGGCCCAGTGCCCCAAGCAACAAATCATCACTGCCCAAATTCTTCAGGAAATTGTGGCACTGAATCTACAGGGTCTGTCCTGGGAACAGATTGCCGCCCAGTTGCAATTTACCCAAGCTACTGTCATGTGGGAATTCAACAACCTGATGAACAGGGGGAATCTGATTGGGACAGCCAAGAAGCTCAAGAAGACCCCCAAGTCCCAAATCAATGAGGGGTACCCTATTATGGTTGACATCCTCCAGCGGGATCCCAAGCTTCCATTGACCCAGGTCTGGAAGCAACTTGTGCACCATAACATATGGGTGTCTAAGCGCATGGTGCAGCTCTGGATGTATGGAAAGGTGGCTTCCATAAAAGTTCTGTCAGGATACCAGGAGTACTGTGGAGCTCCAGCAGGTGAGGGAGGAGTCAAAGCAGGTACTGGTATGGCCCACCAGATGATGGGTCCTAACTTTACCAGGTAGGAAAGGGCCTTCCCAGCCACAGCCCAAGGTCCAGCCGCTGGCAAGGCAGAGTCAATCAATCCCATGAGCGCCAGGTAAAGCACTCTAGGAATTGACTACTCTGGCCAGTGGCATCAGAAGTGGGGGGGTTGAGATGGTTGGTTTGGGTGTTGGGGGCGGTTCCTTGAGGACCAAGTAGGCAGCAGAATTATTGTACTTCCCATTGAAGATCAAAGTGTAGATGGTTGTTGTAAATTGCGCTATTAATGCTATTTCAATTTGCCCTTCAAATATTGATAGTTGCAGAGATTTGACTGCTTTTGCCTTTGAGTTTGGAAATTCCCTGCCTTCTGCAAATGAGTCTGGTTCAATATCCACCCATTCCAGATTATTGTACCTGTCTGTGGTTGATCCTGGTATGACCTCATCCCAGTGTGACCCCCTCAGCCACTCTGTCTTCCTATTGAGTGATCCCCACTTCTTGTCAACTATTTAAAGTAGAATCATTACTCCTAATAAAGACAAGTTTATCCACATTTGTGTTGGCTTTTATAATCTTCAAGCTTTTCCTGTCCTTTCTTCCAAAAGGACTTTTACATCTTGTTTTCCAGGAAATTAAGGTACATGCCCTTAATTCTGCCCTGAAGGCTAACCCAAGGATAGCTTTGAACCTCAAATCTTTTGTAATAAAGATTTCCTGCCGTGTCCTCCAGGATGTTGTCCCCTGGAGCCAAACAAAACAAAATGGTTCTCACCACAGGGGCTGCAAGCCCCTCAGTTACCCTGTTCTCATGTGCGTTCTCTGGTCCCTCTCCTTTTGTTTCCGAAGTACCAGATCAACCTAAAGTTTCTAGTCCCCCTCTAGAAGCAGACATTACTGATGCTCCTGCAAATCCTATGGTACTGGTTCTGTCTCCCAGGCCCTTGTGGGCCCCCTTCCTGCTTTCTCTCTCAACTATGAGCAAGCCTGTGCTGCCGCCTGCTCCCTTCTTCATTCTGGCACAGTAGCCATGCACTCTATCCCTGGCCTCTGTCCTGGGTACGCCTCTGAAGACCTGTACTCCTTCCTTTTGGACTTTGGTCTCCCCCCGCGTTGATGGAATCCATGGATACTATTGGCGTGTTGGTTAACCAGTTCATCCAACCTGCCCTAGTTCACCACCAACTTGCCTTGGGATCCCATAATCAACTGCTAGATGCTGTAGCCTCCGCCGTCTCAAATAACCACACTCAAAATATGGCCTACCAAGAATGGTCACACAGTCTCTTTGCTTGTATTTCTGACAACCAGCGTGACTCGTTGGCATCACAGAAGTATTTAACCACCTCCCTGAACTTCTTTTGTTCCTCTCTCCCTGGGTACATAAAGGATTGACTATGCAAATTGGATGAACATCAGGCAGCCTGGCGTGAGCAAATTGAGGCTTTTCTGCTTAACTATTGGCAGGATTTCAAGACTCTGGTTAGTGAACTCAATCAATTCAGGGAGCATATTAACTTGCAACTTGAATTGATAGGAGCTCATGTCAATACTTGGGGCTGCCACCTGCAGCATCAATACGGTCTAGATAAGGCTGCACTAGGTGACACTCTATACCAAGTGCAAAATTATGTGGATGACCGGGTGGCCTCTATTGAGGTGACTCCTCCCGCTCCTCCTGTTTGGACCCCTTCTGATTCCGAAACCAAATTATAGGAGGCCATCACCGAGCTCAAGGCTACCACTAGACGCCAAGCTTTTGTGCAGCCTCCCCTCCAGTTAAACCTATACCTGACCCTTGTATTGCCTCCCTCACTGATCAGGTGACTACCTTACAAGATGAAATCAAGTACTTAAGACAGTGCCTCTCTAATTCTGAAGATCTGTCATCTGAATCTGAAGATGAAGAAGAAGGTGAAGTTATTAATACTCCCGCTGATGACAATCATGGTTGTTGCCCTGGTCTAGAAGGTCAACCCCGGGTCCACTGTGCGTGTGCTCTAGATCTACTTGCCGAAGTGACAAATGATGTAGCTGATAGGCAAAACACATTGGAAAGAGAGGTCCAAAACCTCTCCTGCTTTACCAAGACCCTAAATGGACAAGTTGCCCCTTTGGTTGCTCAACCACTTCTCTGGCTACCTGTGTCAATGGGATTGCTGGCACCTTGGCAGTGCAACAAATCAAGATTGATGAATTTGGGACTGCTGCCACAACTGCCCGAGACATTAGTGGGCAGAATAGCTCTACCTTGGACACTTTGGAGAAAAGCCTTTGACTTCTCTGAGCTAGGCAGCCTACTGCTGAATCTGAGTTTGAGGGCAACTCACACATTAACGTCCTCAATCCTGGTGAAAACAGCCAGTCCTTGTCCATTGACCTGAATTATAAGCCAACTTTCAAGCAGATATTTTATCCCAAAATATCTACCATTGCTGCTTTTCTGACCATTTACAAAACTGCAATGTGTAGGGCTACTGACGAGCTCAAGAAGGAACACATCCTTACCTGCCCCCATCCCACTTGCCAGGAAGTTGTGGTCCCCAAGCTCCCTTCTATTGTCACCTGGGAGGATATGAAGCGCCTCCTTATTGAAGAGTTTGGAGGAGACCTCAGCTTGGAAGTCAAGAAAGATGCATTTATGCATATTGCTTTCAGACCCAAGGAAACCCTGGCTGAGTTTGCAGATTGTTTCTACATTGAAGGCCAGCAGTTAATTACTAGTCAACAGTTAACTCCTTGGGAAGCCTATACGGCTTGTTTAAACGCTTTGAAGGTGAACCAGCTTCTATGTCTACACTTTAAGGCACACAAGGCTTCACTCACTTCTATGAAGAGTATTAAGACGCTCTTACAAGACATGCATTTGACACATGGAGGTACGGTGGTGTGTGAGAATAAAGCCAATAATGCTGGGACCACCTCTTGTACGCCGCACATTATGACTATGGGTACAAGTGGACAGGCTAAGAGACAAGACTGTCATAACTGTGGCCATATTGAACACTGCTTGCGCACTTGCACTAATCCCCAAGTGGAAGGTTGAGATCCCAAGGAACAGGCGGGAAAAGGGAGGTCAGCTTAGAAACAGAGACACTCTCTGCTGACCAATCTCCCCCGTCTTCCCCTGATCCTCTGTCTGATGAGGAAGCTCCCTCTTCCTCTGGCCCAACTATCCTTCATCTGTTTCATAACCTCTCCAGTGATTCAGAGCCTGAAGATTCTGATAGTGAAGACTCTGATAGTTATGGCTATTCCATCCTGGCTGTTCCGGAAACTATCCCCGTACCCTACAAGCTTTGCTCTGGGAAGACTACCACCACTTCCCGGATACCTACAAGTGAAGCTAAGTCTATAGTGGCTCGCCCTTACCTAGCTCAAGCCCACTAACCTCCCGTCTTGGTTGACTCTTCTGAGGAAGCAGCTGAGTTATCCAAAGCTCTTTTCCACAATGTACCATATCTCTTCCACTACAGATTGTGTATAAGGAAATTCCTGTGTTACATTGTATGCTGGCCAAATGGGAAAAGGAGCTAGAGGCTGCGCAAGATGTGTTGGCAGTCTTGCCTCCCTTTGGGAAAGATACAACCCACGTGGAAGTATCAATCCAAAAGGTCAAAATTAATGCCATCTTGGACACGGGTTCTCCTGTCAAAGTGGTATCCTCCAAGCTAATGAAGAAACTTAAGTTGACCCCTGACCTCAACTACACGCAGTTGTATGGCACAGCTGGCATGGCCCAAACTTGAGCCATTGGTGCCTACTCTGCTCTACCCATGAGGTTGGGAAACTCCTTATTGCTTCCCCTGCTGTGGCCCTAGAGAACAAAAGATATGACCTCTTGGTTGGTACTCAGTTCCTCCGAGAATATAACAGAATTGTAAACTTACAAGATGAATACCTTTTGCTCTTAGGATATGAAGTTCCTTTGATTTTAAAGGAACCTCCACACCTTCCAGGAAAACGTCTTAAAACTTGTGTGCTTGAGTACCCTACAGGTATCTTCTCACTCAAGTATAGGACTCACTCCTTTAATATGTGTACCCCTCCTCCTTCCTGCCCTGCGGAAGAAGGGGTACCCCTGCTAGCGCCAGCTGCTATCACCATCCCCCTGGGCTCTCAAGTGGTGATTGACTCCCAGATTTCCTATGAGCTGCCTGAAAAGTCCTTCTTGGAGCTTTACTCACCTGAATCTGTAAGTTGTACCAAGCCTTGCCTGTGTCCTGGGATTTTAGACCAAACCCACAAAAAGCCCGTACAGTTACTGCTTGCTAATCTGACAGCCCTGCCCATGCAAGTAATCAGAGGCCAGGTTGTAGGTCATGGCCGTGTACTTGGAGCAGAACAAGTATCTTCCCTCTACTCCTTCGTAACTTTCAGTGATCTCAACCTACCTGAAGATGATCCACAAGATCTCTCCTTGTTCACTGCTGCTGATTTCCCAAACTGTCTCCTGTTCAACAAAAAGACGTGTTGGATCTGCTAGATCAGTTCAGTGACATCTTTGCCTCTGGACCTACGGACTATGGCCTAGCTAAGGGAATCATCCATCAAATTGATACTGGAGATGTGCCCCCTTTTTGTGCTAAAAGATACCACTGTAGTAGGGTGGAAGATGCTCAAGTGTCTAAAGAACTCAAGCAACTTCTGGACGCGGGGTTGCTGGCCCCTTCCCAAAGTCCTTGGGCTTCCCCGTTACTGATCCTCAAGAAGAAAGATGGGGGACACTGCATTGTAATGGACTATTGCCACCTGAACTCTCTCACTAAGAAAGATTCATACCCCTTTCCCAGAATTGACTATGCTCTCAGACAGCTGGGTGGTTTCAAGTTTTTCTCTGCAATGGATCTAGCTTCAGGGTACTGGCAGGTTGACTTATCACCTGAAGATTGAGAAAAGGCTGCACTTATTACTTCAGAGGGCCTCTTTGATCCCACTTGTATGCCCCAGGGATTATGCAATGCCCCTGCCACATTTCAACGGGCTATGGACTCCATCTTACAAGACCTAAAACTCTCTTGTGTCCTCGTGTATCTTGATGATACCACTGCATTCAGTGCTACCTTTACTGACCACTTGGAGCATCTCAAGGCTGTCTTCATCAAGATCTGTGAGGCTGGCCTGAAACTCAAACCCTCCAAGTGCTCCTTCTTCAAGGAACGTCTTGAGTTCCTAGGACACGAAGTCACTCAGACTGGAATCCGCCCTATGAATAACAAGGTGGAAGCCATTGGCAAGATGCTACCTCCCACAAATCTTTGAGAGGTACAAGTATTTCTTGGTATGATGGACTAATACCAAAAATTTATCCCTGACTTTGCTGAACTGATTGAACCCCTTGTCTAATTGCTTTGCAACGTCCCCTTTGAATGGACTGACAGCCAACAACAAGCATTCAAAGCGCTGAAGGCCAAGCTCAAGGAGGCTCATATCTTAGTCTATCCTGATTATGATAAAGAGTTCATCTTGTATACTGACGCTAGTGGAGTAGCTGAGGGTGCTATCCTTGCCCAACTCAACAATGAAGGTGTAGATTGACCTGTAGCCTACTCATCAAGGGTCCTTAATAAGCACAAAAAGAACTACAGTGTCACCAAGAAGGAATGTTTGGCAGTGCTGCATGCAGTGAAACAGTTTTGGCATTACATTTATGGAACCCACATCACGGTAGTCACTGATCACTCCTCCCTAAAGTGGTTACAACAGCTAAAGAAACCTGAAGGTTGGCTAGCGTGTTGGGCTCTACGTCTGCAGGGGTATGATTTCACTGTGGTACACTGTCCTGGGGCCCAACATCAGAACACCAATGGCCTATCAAGGATGCCAATCCTGGCTATCCATTCCACTGACACTGATCAACTATACAAGCTAATAGGATATTCTGACTCATGGACCACTGAGCCCAAAGACATCTGCTTAGTCCTACAGACCTTATCCAAGTACACTATAATTTGTGATAGGCAGCTCTTCAAAAAGGTTAACAATGCCTACCTACCCTACGTTTGCCCTAGTATGAGAATAGCCATCATCCTCCAAGCTCACATTGATACTGGCCATGGAGGCATAGCCAAGACTCATGACTGGCTATGCAAAAACTTCTACTGGGAAAACATGCACCTCTTGAACCCTGATGTCCTTGCCTCCTGCCATTCTTGTCAACTCCAACGTCCTTGCCCCTCCCAACACCAGTTCCAACTCATCCCTCCAAAGCATGCCTTCCATACGGTGAGTATTGATGCTCCTGGGCCCTTCCCCCGGTCTAGGTTGGGATGTTGGTTTATTTTGGTTGCTATAGACCACTTTAGCAAATGGGTTGAAGCCAGAGCAACAAAAGATATAACGGCTAGGACCACGGCTACTTTCTTGCTGAAAGACATCTTCTATCAACATGGCTGCCCTCAAGTCCTGCTCTCAGACAATGGCACCAATTTTAATGCTTGCCTCATCACCTCTATTGTCAAAGCTATGGGGACTCATCAGTTGTTATCTGCGCCATATAATCCCTCCACTAATGGGACTGTCAAACAAGCAAACTCCACCCTGGTATCCATCATAAGAAAACTCACACTCTCTGACGCTGCCAATTGGGACATGTTCCTCCCTGCTGCCCTCTTTGCCTACCACCTTAGTAGACACAGGGTGACTGGACAATCCCCTTTTGCCATGCTTTATGGACAAGAGGCCACTACCCCCTCAATCTTGGGACCTCCTTTGATCAAGTTTGATATGTCTGCAAATCCTGAGACCCACATGAAAGACCTAACTAATTGTATCATTGACATCCAAGCAACCGCCTAATCCTCTGCTTATAAGGTTAAGGCTTTGGAGCTCTCTCCATCTAATGCTGCTAGAGCCCCCCTCCCCAAATACCAAGTAGGCAATCTAGTTCTCTACTACCAGAATTGTACAGGTGGTAGAGCCCACAAGCTGGATTCCCTCTGGGTTGGGCCCTGTGAGGTTACCTTCAAGAAGGGCGTCAAGTACACTGTGAAGCTACTATTGTCTGGCCGTCCCTTTACCCGCGTCCACTCCAAATTCCTTTGCAAGTATCAACTCCCTCTGTCCAATCTTAAGGGGGAGATGCCGTAAATTGCGCTATTAATGCTATTTTGATTTGCCCTTTGAATATTGATAGTTGCAAAGATTTGACTGGTTTTGCCTTCGAGTTCAGAAATTCCCTGCCTTCTGCAAATGGGTCTGGTTCAACATCCACCCATTCTGGATTATTGTACCTGTCTGTGGTTGATCCTGGTATGACCTCATCCCAGCGTGACCCCCTCAGCCACTCTGTCTTCCTATTGAGTGATCACTGCCTCTTGTCAACTATTTAAAGTAGAATCATTACTCCTAATAAAGACAAGTTTATCCACATTTGTGTTGGCTTTTATAATCTTCAAGCTTTTCCTGTCCTTTCTGCCAAAAGGACTTTTACATATTGTTTTCCAGGAAATTAAGGTACATGCCCTTAATTTTGCCCTGAAGGCTAACCCAAGGCTAGCTTCAAACCTCAAATCTTTTGTAATAAAGATTTCCTGCTGTGTCCTCCTGGATGTTGTCCCCTGGAGCCAAACACAACAATGGTGATTGCTTTGCCATCACAGACAATTTGATAGGGTTCCTTGGGAGCGTTTGGGTGGGTGTACCACTGCAAGTCTTCCAATGTCCAGGGTTTGTGGTCAGGATTGGCGGGATACTCAGTGAAATGCATAGGGCCAAATGGAGCGTTGGGTGGGCAGTAGTAGTTAAAGGCTTTGGTTTTATCAACTGGAGTCTGACTATCTATCCCACTAGATGGGTACTGACGCTTGGGTGTATGCAGATGAAAGTGTATCAAAAATAGGTATGGAAACAGATTGGTGAACCAAAGGTTCATAACAACTTTATTTGGTAAGGATGACAATACAGAAATTTTTTCAAGTGCTTCTTGTTTTATATACTTACTCACATGCAGGTGCCTCTGGGTATTCTTCTGATGCTATCTGTGTGGCAAGGCTTAGAATCTCAGGTTCTGCTGTTTGGTTGTCTGCTTCATGGTTTATTTGGGGTTTTCAGGAACAGTTGTTTGGCTTTTTGATGGTCCATCCTGGCTTGGCTGGTCATTGATTCTGGCGGGTTTGGCTTCTGGAGTTTTGGGGGGGGTTTGCAATTTGATCACCATTTTTGGACTGGCTTGACAGGCTCTCCTGAGCACAAAGAACTTGATTAAAAAAGGGGTCCCCAATTGGGGACCCCAAATTACTTAATAGAGGGTGGGCTTGATCTGGGTTTACTGGGCAGCTAAAAATAGCCTGCCCAGGCCCAGCCAACCACACCAAGGCTTGGGCGTAGCTTTTGGGGCCCCTCAGCTACCACCAGGGCAGGAATGATTCCTGCACCTGGGTTTGCTTTGAAAAGCAAAAATCCAGGTGCAGGCAAATCTACCTGCCCGCTAGCCCCGCCTGGTGGCTAGGAGCGGGTTTGATTCCTGCCTGGGGCCTCAAACTGTTACTTTTGTAACAGGTTCTTACCAATTTTGCCAGTGATCAATGGGATGGTGCTGAGGACTCCCCATATGACACTGCCATCAAAGCAAACCTGGTCTGATGCCTGTCTAGTCTAACTGATGATGTCATGCTCATCTTCTATTACAAGCTATCAATAGCTTTTGATGATTTTGGCAAGCAAGGAAAAGCTGCTGCCAAGAATAGAAGGAAGAAGCTCAATAAGGAGACGTTTATTGGTGCATTTCTGGCTGTTTCAGCCAAGGGTTTTGTCTACTATCAGACAACCTCAGATTTCATTGATGGCTACTCATACAGCCACATCCTCGGTGGATTAATCAACTCCTGGGATGGCTCAAATTCCAAGTACCGGGTTTTCTTGAGCCATCAGCTGGAGGGTAGCTCTACCACCCTTGAGGCCATCCAGGGACGCGGGCACCAGGCCTCAGTCTACCCTGCCGGCCTTGCAGATGTCCATCTGCCTGATGCCATCTTCTTCAACATGGGATCCACATTATGGGAGCGCCGCCCTCAGGCTTTCAACGACCTCTATCTTGGGGTTCTTGACCACAATTTTCTCTTTGGATGCCAGATGGTGGCTGACTTGTTTGCACAAATGGTTTTCCATGTGAACATGGGCAACCAATCACGTAATAATAAGCGCCTTCCATCTTGGGCCACTGCCACCTACAACCCATCCAGCCAATGACTGATGAGGAATACAACAAGCATTATATGGCAGCCATCACGCGAAATCCTCCTGCCTCCACCCCCACCACCAACACCCCTCACCCGCAAGCCCAACCCACCCAATCCCAGACCCCCCAGGCCAGCACTGCCTCTACATCTTCCTTCCCGCGTTATTCTGCCTCCTAGGAATCACTCTCCCCCACCCCAATAAACCCCTGTCACCAAAAATTTTCTATTTATATTATCTTTTTTGAATTTCAATTGTTTATGTTCTCTTTGTTTATAGTTGGTTTTATTCTTTATGTTCAGCTTATTTCTATAAAATCATATATTTACTATGTTGTGTATCTAGATCCAGAACACAGTTATTTTTAGCACTTAAACACACCCCTTGTGAAAATATTAACAACAATTTGGTGATCAGCTAAATTTGAATTAGAAAATTATAGTGTTAACTGTTTTTAGATAAAAATTGTTAGTGATCCAAATTTTAAACCTTAATGATAAACTTTAAGCCAATCAGGAGCCAAGTGATAAAGTGATTGTTGTGACATAAAGAGACATTCAATAATTCTTTGATGCATGTGCACTAATTAATATGATTGGCTGGATGTTTTGCCATTGTACGCCATTGCTGCTGTGGCAAGTTGTTGGTGGACTAGTGCTAACCCAGCAGCTGATTAAACACTAGTCCACCAACAACTTGCCACAGCGGCAATGGCGTACAATGGCAAAACATCCAGCCAATCATATTAATTAGCGCACATGCATCAAAGAATTATTGAATGACCCTTTATGTCACAACAATCACTTCATCACTTGGCTCCTAATTGGCTTAAAGTTTATCATTAAGGTTTTGAATTTGGATCAGCAACAACTTTATCTAAAAACAGTTAACACTATAATTTTCTAATTAAAATTTAGCTGATCACCAAATTGTTGTTAATATTTTCACAAGGAGTGTGTTTAAGTGCTAAAAATAACTGTGTTCTGGATCTAGATACACAACATAGTAAATATATGATTTTATAGAAATAAGCTGAACATAAAGAATAAAACCAACTATAAACAAAGAGAACATGAACAATTGAAATTCAAAAAAAAGATAATATAAATAGAAAATGTTTGGTGACAGGGGCTTATTGGGGTGGGGGAGAGTGATTCCTAGGAGGCAGAATAACGCGGGAAGGAAGATGTAGAGGCAGTGCTGGCCTGGGGGGTCTGGGATTGGGTGGGTTGGGCTTGCGGGTTAGGGGTGTTGGTGGCAGGGGTGGAGGCAGGAGGATTTTGAGTGATGGCTGCCATATAACGCTTGTTGTATTCCTCATCAGTCATTGGCTGGATGGGTTGTAGGTGGCAGTGGCCCAAGGTGGAAGGTGCTTATTCTTACGTGATTGGTTGCCCATGTTCACATGGAAGACCATTTGCGCAAATCAGTCAGCCACCATCTGGCAGCCAAAGAGAAAATTGTGGTCAAGGACCCCAAGATAGAGGTTGTTGAAAGCTTGAGGGCGGTGCTCCTTTAATGTGGATACCATGTTGAAGAAGACAACATCAGCCAGATGGACGTCTGCATGGCCGGCAGGGTAGACTGAGGCCTGGTGCCTGCGTCCCTGGATGGCCTCTAGGGTGGTAGAGCTACCCTCTATCTGATTGCTCAAGAAAACCTGCTACTTGGAATTTGAGCCATCCCAGGAGTTGAGTAATCCACTGAGGATGTGGCTGTATGAGTAGCCATCTATGAAATATGGGTTTTTCTGATAGTAGAGAAAACACTTGGCTGAAATAGCCAGAAATGCACCAATGAACGTCCCCTTCTTGATCTTCTTCCTTCTATTCTTGGCAGCAACTTTTCCTTGCTTTCCAAAATCATCAAAAGCTATTGATAGCTTGTAATTGGAGATGAACATGACATCATCAGTTAGGCTAGTCAGGAATTGGACCAGGGTTGATTTGATGGCAGTGTCATACAGGGAATCCTCAGCGCCATCCCATTGGTTGCCGGCAAAATTGGTAAGAACTCGTATAGATGCCACCTTCCCATACATCCAGAGCTGCACCATGCGCTCAGACACCCATATGTTATGGTGCGCAAGTTGCTTCTGAACCTTGATCAATGGAAGCTTGGGATCCTGCTGGAGGAGGTCAACCATAATAGGGTACACCTCATTGATTTGGGACCCGGGGGCCTTCTTGAGCTTCTTGGCTGTCCCAATCAGATTCCCCTTATTCATCAGGTTGTTGAATTCCCGCATGACAGTAGCATGGTTAAATTGAAAATGGGCGGCAATCTGTTCCCAGGACAGACCCTGTAGATTCAGTGACACAATTTCCTGAAGAATTTGGGCAGTGATGATTTATCGCTTTGGGCGCTGGGCCGGGGGAGCTGAAGCCTTATTGGCTGTAGGGGGCAGGTTGGCTGGTGGCAGGAAGTTTTTCCAAATCAAGGTTGCCATCCTGATTGGTTGGTTGGTGGGCAGCTTGTGCGGGGTGTGACAGAAATCACTGGATAATATGAAGCCGTTTCTAAATGATGAGGAATTACCACCCAGATCCACATAGAATTGATGATTAACCACCAACACAGCTTCATATATTTTTTTGTGAAATTTCCAATTGTAACTCCAGGATTAAGTAGAACAATCAGTCCTAACCAGAGTAAACCAAGATAAATGACCTGGGAAAGCATCAATGCATCTTCAGCGTAGAATTCTGGGCATTGAGAAGTGACACAATGTTTAGTTTCAAGAATGGGGGGAGCTACAAAATTGGCTGGCATAAAATTAACATTTGGCAGCGCCAACAGCAAAGTTCCAGATGCTGGGCCCCATCTTCCTGAAATGATTCTGTTCAGAATCAGATTGTACAGGATATACCGCAACAACCCAATCACAGGATGCATTTTAAAATTTAAAATTAGAACTTGGGATAATTGATTTTTATTGAGTAAATTTAGGAGGACTCAACTCTTAGAGTTGAAACAGGGAAAATTATTCAATATATATCAGAAAAATTGACTAAGCAATAACACCTGAGTCTTGATCTCCTATTCCTTCTGCATCTTCAAGTAAGTATCTAGTCCAGGTTGCAAAGAACCCTTGCATGACCAGTTCTGATGACCATGCTGATTAATAAGCTTATATTGGGTGACCCTCATTTTACGTCAATTTATCAACGTCAGTTTGCAAGGGGGAGCTGGTTTCATCTGGCAGACTGGAGCAGCTGTGACCCATTTTCAATTGACCGTTTGGTTTAAATCTGTTAACTTGGTCAATTTTGATTAAAGGTTTCCCGGCCTTCCAAGCCTTCTTACTTGGACAGACAATACCCGGCATTATGGAACCTACCGTGACATTACCCTCTGCTTTAGCCCTGGGCACAATACCACCATCTGGGAGATGGGATAAAGAGAAATTCTTATGGGCAGGTGGGAGTTTCATTGCGGCTAGGGTAAGTTCAGGTTGACCAATAGCAGTGGGATTGCACTGGTAGAACTTGTGGATCAGATCAGAGGAATTTGAACAATTGTAGTGGGGAACCCAAGAGTTTTCAGAATCAGGATAACCTTTCCAAGATACCAAATATTCCAAACAGCGGCAATTCTTGCAGGAAGCCAGAATACAATTTAACTCATACTCAGGTTCTCCTTCCACACAAATGGGTTAGGAAGAGGGGGTCTCTGTTCCTTTGAAGGAAGTAAGAAGACATTCATGCAAGGTGTGAAAAATCTTGAAAGCAGGAGGTAAATCCAGCTGATAGGCAGAGGGACCAATCTGAGGCTCTACCTTGAAGGGACCAACTTGCTTGGGACCTAATTTGCAACAGGGAACCTTAAGTTTCATTTTTAAGCATCAACCATGACTAGATCACCTGGCCTGTAAGTTTGACCTTCCTGGCACTTGCAATCTGTGTATTCCTTGTAAGTTCTCATGGCAGTGGCAAGAGTAACCTGGAGCTCCTGATGAACCTGCTTTAATGCAGCAGCCTGATCAGTTGCAGCTTCCACATTGCTAACCAAACAAGGACCCATGTTGGAAGAAGGATTGTAACCCACATTGGCATAAAATGGCGATACTTGAGTTGATGTGTGCGGGGCGTTATTATATGTGAACTCTGCCATGGGTAGATTATCACACCAGTCATCTTGTTGCGCATTGGTATAGCAACGTAGTTAGACCTCAAAACTTTGGTTTACCCTCTCTGTTTGTCCGTCAGATTGGGGGTGGAAAGCAGTAGAGCGGCAAAATTTGATACCAAGGATTCCAGTAAAAGCTTCCCAGAACTGAGCAATAAATTTAGGACCACAGTCACTTACAATCTCCATTGGGATGCCATGTAGAGAGAAGATTCTGTTCACAAATAACCTAGCTGTTTCCACTGAAGTAATTGTGGTTGAGCAAGGTACAAAGTGTGCCATCTTTGTGAAACAATCAACTACCACCATGATTGCGTTAAACCCATTGGAATTGGGAAGCTCACCAATGAAATCCACCAACACAGACGTCCAGGGACCCGCATCAGGCTGAAGTGGAACCAGTAAACCAGTAGTCTTATTCCAACTGGCCTTGGATTGAACACATACCAGGCAATCTTGAACAAAAGCGGCTACCTGCACAGTCAAACCTTTCCAGGAAAACTGGCAGCAGATAAGTTCCACTGTTCTGTTTTTCCCTGGATGACCAGCTGTTGGACAGGTATGATTAGCCTCCATAGTTTCATCCCATTTAGTGCCCTCAGGAACCCACAAGCAACCTTGATGATATAGGACTGGACCAATCTTATGATAACCCTGAGGCTGACCTACTGGGTTTGCACATGCTAGCTCCAATAGCCTATCATAACCTTTGGACAAAGGTTGCAGAAACTTAACTTTTGAATACAAGTCCAGGTCTGCGCCCTCAGCTAAGGACATGGTAGCCAACGTAGCCAGCGGAGGCAATACAAAAGGCACCACGGCCTTGTCTGGAATCATAGTATGTGTGTTAAACTTGGCGCCCATACTAGCATCTGGGAGATGGGAAGGATTCCTGCTTAGAGCATTGGCCAAGTGATTGTCAGATCCCTTAATAAACTTGTAGCGGAACTTGTATTTTGTCAGATCATCATGTCATCTGGATTGGCGACCTAACAAAACCCTGGGTTTTTGATAATATAGAAGAGCTTTGTGGTCAGTTCTTACTACAAATAGATGATGTGCCAACATGAGATGGTGATGCCAATGCTTTAACAATTCTACTACAGCCAATAATTCCTTGTTGTAAATCATGTAGTTGCATTCTCGAGCCTTCATATTCCGGGAGAAATACCCTACAGGTCTCTCAATCCTGTAACTAGCTGTCTGCAACAGCACACCAGCCACAGTGTATTTAGATGCATTGGTGGAAACCACAAAAGGAAGCTTGGGATCCACATGTCTTAACACTGGGGAGGACAACAAAAGAGCCTTGACTGCTGAGAAGGCACTTGCACACTCAGGTGTCCAGACTAAAGTTATCTTTCCACTAGCCAAATATAAAGGGGCGGTCACCTCAGACAAGTGGGGGGTGAGTTTCTTCAAGAACGTACATGTACCCAAGAAACTACAAAGTTGGGATACTGTCACTGGCGTAGCATACTCTCAAACCGCAGCTTCCTTGTCAGGGGCAATGGTTTGGCCATCCTCAAAGATAATATTACCCAGAAAGATAACCTTAAATTTAAAGAATTCACACTTACTCCTTTTAATGATCAAGTCTGCCTGGAGAATGCGCTCTACAACTGCCGACAAGTGGGCCTTATGGGACTAATCATCCAGAGAAAACACCAAGATGTCATCCATATATGCAATGGCACAAACACCTAGGAGATCTCCCAGGACTGAATCAATTAACCACTGAAAGCAAGCCAGAGTATTCTTCAATCCAAAAGGCATTACACAGAACTGGAAGATACCCTTCTTAGTTCTGAATGCTATTAACCATTCCATTCCTTCTGCAATACTGATTTGATTGAAAGCATTCAACAGATCAAGTTTTGAGAATACCTTGGCCTTCTCAACGCACCTAGAGATCTTTGCTTTGAGAGGTAAAGGATAAGGATCTGGAATTTTAATGTTATTCAAATTCCTGTAGTCAACACAAGGACAAAGAGACCCATCAGACTTCTGAACAAATAATAGCAGAGAGAAGATCAACAAAGCCCTCTTAAAAATGTAGCCTTTTGCCAACATGTCACAAGTCCACTCTTCCAAACATGCATCTTCCTTCAAGATTAAAGGGTGAATAGAAGACGCAATTCTGATCAGATCAACAGTGACCTTAAAGTCAAAGTCAAACTGAGTGTGCTTGGGAAGGACCTCGCCTCTGGTGGCATCAAATGCCGCGGACCAGGGTTGCAAACATGCCGGTAAATCCAAACTTATGGGGACAGGGACAGGAAATGATTGTATGGTCTGTGATGATTGCTCTGATTCAGACATTTCCAACAGCGGAATACAAATAGTTATACCCAAGGAGTGTTCCACCTGTAGCTCATTTTTCTCCAGTAAGGTCAATACATTATGATCTCTTCATCAACTCACTCCCCAAAAATAGGATACATAAGGATAGGGCAAATGGAAAACCTTGCAGTAAAAGACTGACCTGCAACTACAAAAGTAACTGGCTTCTTCAGCTGGAAAGAGGGAAACATTTGACAATTTCCACCCCTAACAAGCATTCCCGGGTGGTACTTGAGTTTTAATAAATTTGGCAGTTTCAACGCTCATGAAATTTTTGGAAGCACCTGTATCCAACAAGATAGCTGGCTGGTAGATAGTCTGACCATTATCAATACTACCGTGAAACAAGAAGTAGCCAGAAGTGGATTTATTTGCAGCAAAGGTAGCATTCTTGGCAGGGTCTTGTTTTTCATTGGCAGTACAGACGGCAGCTAAGAAAGCAGGATGTTCCTAGAAGTAACGCTCAATCATTTCTTGGACGGCAGCTGGAAGAACAGGGTTATCACAATCAATGGGAACAAGGGGCAACTCTTTGGACGTAATAACAGAAGAATTTGCAGGTACAATGTGCTGAAGCATTGCCAAGGAACTATTAGGAACAGACTGTGACAGATCCAGGCCTAACCAGTCCATCCTGCCATTATCCTGCCCTTGACTCTTATTGCTGTTACCTTCCTGGGACAAAGCTTCAAGGAGCTTTGCCTCCAGGGAGGCAATTTTCTTGGATAACACTTTATTGTCATCCCGCCAACAAGCCATGATTTCAACGCTTTTTTCCTCTCATGCTCTCAATGCCTCAATTTCATGATTTGCCATCTCTTTCACTTGTTGCAAGATTTCATCCCATCCTACCAACAAGTTCCAAGCATCCCAAGCATAAATTTGGTTTCCTTGGACAGGAGTCCCTTCCTTTGCAAAGTAATCAGAATACAGCTCTTCAAACACAGCCTTTACTTCTACTAAAGATTCAGCAGGAACAGTCTTAGTGACCTCCAGGCTGGTCCAAGCTTCTTCCAATGTACTTGTAGGAACCTCTTTTCTTGCTGCAGCAGTTTCCACACAAAGGACCCCAAACTTGGCTCTCTCAAATTTTAACAAAGAAGGCATGACAATTGAAAAATAGGTTAGGGGAAAGCGTCAAAACCAACAATGAATATGAATAATTTATTAATGTTTAACTGTTTTTGCTTATATACCATTTGGGGCATACACGGCTGAAAACCCCTCAGGTTCCTGAATCAACCAATGATTTGCGTCACGTGGCCTATGACATTCAAGTCATCCAACATAGATCTTTACCTGAAAGATCACCAATAATTCTCAACCTATGAGAATTGACCTACAATGGGCAGAAGTCACCTGACTCCATTCAACCCAATGTACCAATTTGGCATGGAGCTTCCCCATCTCCCAGCGCCAAACCCCTGTGGATTGCACATCCTAAACTCAGCTATCAGTGTTCCAACTGGGAACAAGCTGATCAAACCTGAATTCCTAGGCATCCTTGCCTTTATTTAGTTATTTTTGCATTTAATGGTTTTTCACCTTTAAAACCCATTTAACTGCTTTGAAACTTGAACCAGGTGCCACCGCAGCGCCCAGCAATTTTCCCAGGCGGCGCCTCTCAAATTCATTAGGCGGCGCCTCTAACCCAATAAATTTGCCAACACGGCGCTTTTAATCCAAATTCCAGGGGTTTTCCCATGGTTAACCTTAACCAAACTTCTTGACAAAGTCAAGACCATATTAATATAATTAAATCCTCATTAATTATATCCTGTATTTATTAATTAATCTTTCTGATTAACTAACCCATTTTGAGACGCCTAGTCTCCAAGATTGATTCAGCCAATCTTGCCTCAATTCTTTCAGTTAACCTAACCTAACTAAACATCCATATTCTGTTCTTTTATTAAACATAGATATCCAGTTTCTAAGAGCCTTTTCCTCAAGAATTCCAAAAAAACCTATCTATATGTAATAAACAGCAAAAACAGAACATCTTTATATTTTGGAGCATTTATTTGGCTAAACACTCAGCAGTGACTGTAGTACAGTCACACAGACACTCCGGGGGCCTCCTTTACATCACCGGGTTTTTTCACCACCGCCAATTGTAGCTGAGACAAGCTAGGGGGAGAACAATCTTGGCTTTGGTTGGAAGGAACTACTGCGGAGCAAGGACCAGAAAACCAAGAGCGCACAGCGGTTTTATCCTCAATTACCAACGTACCTTGTTTGGAAGTAGACAGATTTGAGACCAGAGAAAGAATTTGGCTTACCAGGGCCTCAGTTGTAGTTAACAGGGAACCCCAAACCGCCAAATCCTGGGCAGTCTGGTCAACTGCTAATCACAACACTGAGAGTTTATTCACCTCAGGAACATTGATTGTACAGCAGTAGGTAAGAAACTGAGGAAGAAATACCAAAAGCGGAGTTGTACCCTGACGGAAGGCGTAAAGCTTACAATATACTTTGAGCTCCTCAATAGATACACACAAATTTTTTAACAAAGGGTATAGAGATGCACTCTCAGTTAAAACACGTGGATTGTGCTCCACCGCGGTCAACAACCAATCACGGGCATCTTCAGAAACCTTTGTCATCACATGGTAAACTTGGGATTTGTGACTAAGGCTAGAGCCGGAATAAAATGATAATGCCGATAAAACTTCACGCAAAATTTCATCAGTGGGTGGGGCAGGAAAATAATCTGGGTGCCAAAATGACATGATGCGACAGAAATAGGAAACAGAGGATCCAGTCTCTACAACTGCAACTGGAGATGGAAACCACAAATTAAAGAAAAGCCCAAACTGAAAACTCAGAAATGAACTGATGCAAATAAACATGGTAAACACAGATATCTTGACAGAGCAGGAGAAAAGAAACACAAATTCATGACAAACTGCTTCCAAAAACTCAGACGTAGAAGAGTTGAGTAATGTAACAGAAATCACTGGATAATATGAAGCTGTTTCTAAATGATGGGGAACTGCCACCCAAATCCACATAGAATTGATGATTAATCACCAATGCGGCTTCAGATATTTTTTTTGTGAAATTTCTAATTGTAACTCCAGGATTAAGTAGAACAATCAGTCCTAACCAGAGTAAACCAAGATAAATGACCTGGGAAAGCATCAATGCATCTTCAGCGTAGAATTCTGGGCATTGAGAAGTGACACAATGTTTAGTTTCAAGAATGGGGGAGGAGCTACAAAATTGGCTGGCATAAAATTAACATTTGGCAGCGCCAACAAAAAAGTTCCAGATGCTGGGCCCCATCTTCCTGAAATGATTCTGTTCAGAATCAGATTGTACAGGATATACCGCAACAACCCAATCACAGGATGCATTTTAAAATTTAAAATTAGAACTTGGGATAATTGATTTTTATTGAGTAAATTTAGGAGGACTCAACTCTTAGAGTTGAAACAGGGAAAATTATTCAATATATATCAGAAAAATTGACTAAGCAATAACACCTGAGTCTTTATCTCCTATTCCTTCTGCATCTTCAAGTAAGTATCTAGTCCAGGTTGCAAAGAACCCTTGCATGACCAGTTCTGATGACCATGCTGATTAATAAGCTTATATTGGGTGACCCTCATTTTACGTCAATTTATCAACGTCAGTTTGCAAGGGGGAGCTGGTTTCAGCTGGTAGACTGGAGCAGCTGTGACCCATTTTTAATTGACTGTTTGGTTTAAATCCGTTAACTTGGTCAATTTTGATACAGGTTTCCCAGCCTTCTTACTTGGACAGACAATACCCAACATTATGGAACCTACCGTGACAGATATGGTCAGTACTGTATCAGAAGAGCTAGGATCAATGAAATCATATCTATTTCCAAAGTGTGACATCTTATCATGCAGAGGCACTTGCAAATTAAGAGATAGTTTTATTGTAATTAATTAATTCTTCTTATACCTTCTCAGTGGTTGCTTTCTGGGCTTCTAGCAATGTCTTTTAGGACATTATAGCACCCCCTGCTTTGGGTAATTGTTACTCCAGGTTTGGCATGTAACACTTGTCAACCAATAGGATGTAATCTTCTTCACCCATCACAGATGGCCCTTGCTGGCGTAGGTTTTGGTAGTTTTGGGATCACTTCTTTCTATCCTGGCCATACTTTAAATTTGTTGCTTATAAAAACAACTAATTATAGAGATCCACACTTTTGGAGATTTGAACCTGGTGCCACAGCGGTGCTCTATGTAAAGCTGTAGCAGCGCCTTGGTCCCTAAAATATTTTTTAGGTGGTGCTTATCATTGGGTGGTTTTGTTGCAATGGCACCAATTTACTGTTGGTCCCGTATACATAACCTTTATACCATTATTTTATGGAGTTTGGTTTTTGCAATCCTAATCTGCAGGCTTTGTCACGATTGTCACCATAGCTTGTCAAATATCCCAACATTGCCTAGAATACATGTCTGCATCTTTATATATTCACAGGCTTTAATCCTTTTAGATTTAGATCTTTGTATAACTAAGTATGTTTAAAATAAAGGGTTGTATTTATTTTTTAATTCCACCCTCTAACTGGCATGAAACTTGGCAGTTCAACCCTTTTAAAACCTATCTTAACCCTGATAAGTAAAGAACAATTATTTTTATTTTAGAGACCATTTTAAGGTTGACCAAAGATCGATCTTTTAAATGTATTTTAAATGGCAAAAGTAAAGAAAGAAGAAAAGGCGAGGCTTTATCAGTAATTGATCTCATTAAAAATTGGTGTTTACCTTGACACTTGATATCGATTATATACTTTAAAGGACCTCGATGCAAAATGAGCTCACGATAGGATTTTATGTATGTGTAAAGGTTTAAAAAGTGATCCTAGCTTGTTACCTTTGTAGACCGGATACGTATTTGAAATCAAGCTAGTGGCATTTTGATTAAAGATTTAGATGTTTAATCCGGCTTATCTTGTAGAAACAATCTTATTTGTTTTTTAAAGGCTAATCTAGTTATCCATAATAATCCCTCGGTTTGAAATATTGGATCTTGTTTGATTTTATAAAAATAGTGGAAAAATACATGAAGACAAACTTTTAGGCACGATTAAATTTTTTGAGAATACCAATATATTTTATCATTTAAAGAAATTTACAGACTTTGGTTTTTTGAAGAAAATCGAATATAACATCTCAAAAGTTTATGAATTTGATTTTAATGATTTTGATTGCCATAACTGATTGTTTTCGAAATTAATTCATCCAATGTTATTTTTAAATAACAAAAGTCTTTTTTAAATCAGAATATTAATTAAACAAAGAATCATATCAATGTGATGCAAGAAGATGGTGTTTACTTCATTGATAAGGTTTCACATTGTAGAGTATTCGTATCTGCTTGGCCGCATTTGATTAGCATTGTTAACGTGATCTTTTGTGTTAAATATAAGCTTGTATTGGATCATTCCCGTTTTGTCAAGTGTCATAGGTTAGTAAACGAAATGACAGTTATCTGACATCAGGTAGTGAGAGGCAAGTGTATTACTTTGCAATGGTATGATATGATAGGGTCATTAAAATAAACAATCTTCGGAGCTCAGCAAAAGCAAGTATAATATGTGCTGAGAACGGATCCAAAAATTCAAATTTTTAGGATTAAATTTATCCATGAACCTCTCTTACCTCTCCAGCCTTCCTTGGCCTGGTCCGCCGCCTCTTCCGCCTGGCTGTGTGTTCCTGGTCCGCCACCTCCTCCGCCTGGCTGTATGTTCCTGGTCCGCCGTCTCCTCCTCTTGGCTGTAGCCCTGGTCCTCCTCCGCCGCCCTATTGGTTTGGCCGCCTAATGGTCAGGTAATAATCACTAACAATTTTACAAGAGTTTTTTGCGCCTCTAGAATCATGGAATCCAAGTGATTCTTGGTTTTTTGGTGTCCTGTCTGGTTCTTGTGTCTTTTTTTCGGGTGTCCTTGTGTCTGTGTTTCTACTTCTGGTGTTTTTGTTTCTGGCGTTTGTTTCATTTTCGAGTGTTTCTGTTCTTGTGTCTTTCATTCTCGTGTGTTCTGTTTCTTGTGTCATTTCATTCTCGTGTGTTCTGCTTCCAGTGTGAGTTTCCCTTTCAAAAGGCCGCGTTCCTTTAAATGTCGCCTTTGAACTCTATTAAAATCTCGTTCCCTTTAGTTCTTTTCCATTTTTGAGTTTTTTTTGTTATTTTTAATTTTTGCGCTCTTCTGTTTCCTGCGTTTGTGGGTTTCCAGCCAGGTAGTAAGTTGTTTGCCACTAATGATATCGTTATCTGCTATGGAAATTTTAGGTTTTGCTATATTCTCTTTCCTGACAGATTAGTTATTTACTTACTCCAATGATGACTGTCCTAGGACAGTTTCCTTTTGCTCTTGGCAGACTGCAGACTTGCACTATACAGCCTTACCTTCTAGCAATACACTTGCTTCGCAAGAATGCATATATCAGCACAAGCATCCTAGAAATGGTCGGTGAACCTTTACTTGGACCTTTATCCCAAGATTATTTTATAGATTAGGCTGTTTATATGAATGACACCCCCACTGGCTGATAACAATTTACTATTCTATCATAGCATATTATCCTAAAAATAAAAATAAATTCAAATTTTATTTAAGTATTTTTTAAGAAACATTTTACAGACTTATTATGACAAAGTTAAACATCATATTACCCTTAAAATGAAAATTAGCTATAACATACCACTTTTATCTAACATTAGAAGTCAAATCAATTAAAAATCACTCTGAATTATCCAAAGCAAAGAAGATGTTTAAAAAAGCATGATAAAACTATATTGCCAGCTATGTGAAATATATATAACTTTATGATTAGTTGGCTGATTAAATAAAGGAGATTTATATTGGTTTGTGTATTTATCCAATAAAAACGGCGAAGCCTAATTAGGAATAGGGAAGTCGCTCTAGCTTAGATTGGCTTCCTGATGTGGGAAACCACATCCAGAGCGGGTATTTTTTATTTCAATTACCTAAATATATTTGAAAAAAATCAGCTCAAAGCGGAAAGCTAGCCAAGCTGGGAAATGGCAGCTTTTCCTATTTTTATTTTTGAAACATCGCTTGGGGATTAGAGAACCTGGATTAATAATAGATCCGCTAGCAATTGAATGAATGTGAACCTAAGCACATTCACTATTTTTACCAATGTACATGTTAATTACTTAAACTATATTTTGGATCAAATGCTAATCCTTCTAAAAAAGCATCTAAATTTAAAAATGTTATATCATTCAATGATAGGGTAGAAAAGTTTAGATAGAAAAGAGATTATTTGATACTTCTAAGTTAATCTATACAAGTCTAGGGATTGCTTTAGCCTAGATTCAACCATGTTGTTCATACATTCTAATAAAAAAATTAACTTTTGTTGCAACATCTCTGATCACTCCTTACAAATATTTTTATCTTGATATCATTATGCTCATTATATTTACTGGGTTTTGCCATCTCATATGTGGATATCAATATCCAGGGATCTGTATGAAGGTACATGTGCTACCAACCAATGTTTTTCATTTGAAGTTATCTTGTGGTCTTCTTTTCTGAGATTAATGGAAGCAATCAGTGAAAATACCTTTGATTTGAGGTGCCAGGCACCAGCAGCTAATCTGAGTAGGAAGGCAGTCATAAAAAATATTTGATTAAATGACAAGATAGGTCAGGAAACTATTATATTGCTGCAAAGAAGTACTACAGTAAAATTAATATAGTGTAATTGCTTGCCTTCAATGTCAATTAATAAAGGTCTTAAATACAGAAGCTAGCTGTTTTTCTGATAGATATCTTATTATTCCAACTCTTTCTAGAAGGCCTATCATCCCCAGGCTTTAAACTAACACTACTTGAGCTAGACTTTTAGCCATAATAGTGGTCTAAAAAAGATTTATGATTCTTTTTTGTGATTTTACCTCTTTATTATTCTATTCTCTGAGGATATGTATGAATTTGATGATGGCCATCATTGGGTGGGACCTTGTCCTGTACTAAGTAAAATAGCTTTGAAATTATGGCAGTTTAACAAAATCTACAATTACTCCCTCTTGAAGTTAATTCCTTGAGTGATTCCCCAACTAATAATCAAGTCAGTGGCACTTTTATCAATTTAACATCTAATATACTGATCAAACCTTTCAAATCCTAAACAGAACAATTACTTGGATAATCCCATGACTACCATGACTTACATGGAAACTATGTGGCTTCTCATGATACTATATAATACTCTAAACTCATATCAAATAAGTAGCATTTTCTTATTAATTTCCCCTGTCAAGTATATACTTCTGGGAAGTATAATAAACGAGATAAAGGGGGAAATTAAGAAGAGAATAATACTTTATTGGATATGAGTTTAGAGAATTATATAGTATCATGAGAAGCCACATATTGTTCATGTACGTCATGGCAGTCATGAGGCTTGTCCAAGTAATTGTTCTGTTTAGGATTTGAAAGGTTTGATCAGTGTATTATATGGGCAAATGATAAGAGTGCCACTGAATTAATTATTAGTTGGGGAATCATTCAAGGAGTCACTTGGGGAATTGTTTTTCCAAGAGGGAGTAATTGGAGATGTTGCAACCTATCCCCCTGGGGTGCTGGAAGGTGGAACCTTGTTAATTTTCTTTAGAGTGTCATGGATTCAGGCTTGGTATTGATCCAGTTTTGCATTGGGTACAGGAAGTTGAGAGTTACATTGTGCTGTTATTGCTTTGTACAGTTAGAGGCAGCTATGGTGCATACACTTGAGTTCTGTACAAGTGCCTATCACTTTGATGAGGCAGGTGTTGTTTGGTTTGACTTCCATGACAATGCCTGGTCTTCATAATCCTGAGTCCAATTTGTGCATGTCATGATTAACAACCCAGATCTCATCCCCAACTTGGAAAAATTCCTGTTGCAATTGAATTGCTTCCCTCTCAACCCTTTCCCTTTCCTTGTCCTCTTGGTCTTTCCTGGCGCGCTGTACTTCAGAGTCATTATTGCCTGGAACTTTCTTAGGGAGAGGCAATTCTGGTCCTGATGTAGTGCTAAAAATGATGGGTCTATGTCCATAGATAAGCCAGTTGGGCTTTTGCCTGTATTGTGGGTAACTTGTGTCCTGCACACCATAAGTGCAGTTGGCAACATGTCAATCCAGGCTTTCAGATTGTTGGCAGATAACTTTATGAGGACTTCCACAAGTGATGCATTCAGTCTTTCAACTCTTTCATTTGCTTGTGGATGATAGGAGCTGTCTATGGTGTGCTTCATTCCATTTTTGGCAAGATATATATTGGTGTCAATAGCTTTAAGTTTGGTTCCTCTATCTGTGATTAGAAGTTCAGGTTTCCCAAACTTAGCTATGATTAATTTGCCAATAAATTGTCTTACAATGTTTCATTTATGTTCTTTTGTAGCTTGTGCTAAGGCCACCTAGTTTTATAGTTGATAGCTGTGATAATGTACTTTTTGTCTTTGTTATTGCCAGTCATTGGCCTCACAATATTCAGTGACCACACTTTTAAGGGCTGTATGATTGACACTGGTATTACTGATTTGGGGGATGCCTTGGAGCGGGTGTACTTTTCACAGACTTTGTATTGGTGTTGCGCTTTTTGCATTACAGCTCCACAATTATTTGAGATTATAGGGCACAGAGCATTTGCCAGAATAAATTCATATGTGAGGATATGAGTAGTATCATATCAGAAGAGCCAGGATTGAATGGAACCATGATTATTGCCCAGCAATGGCTTCTGATTGCGCAGAAGCACTTTTGGGATTAGGATAAAGGTCAACCAGATTAAGGATAAAATAAAGATGGTTCAAAGATAGATTTTATTGTAAATGATTAATTCTTCTTATACCTTCTACCAGGGTAGTCTCTGGGCTGCTAGCAATGTCTTCTAGGACATTCTAACACGCCCCTAATTTGGGTAATTATTAATCTAGGCTTGGCGCTTCTTGCACGTCAACCAATAGAATATCTTCATCTTCACCCAGCACAGGTGATCCTTGCTGGTGTGGAATAATTTGGTTACTTCAGGATCACTTCCTACCTCTCTGGTATACTGCAAACTTAATGCTTATTAATGTGATAAATATGGGAATTTGAGATTATGGGGAATTGAACCCAGCGCCTCAGCACTCAATGTAAAAGTAAGGTGTCACTGTGGTGCTTGCAATAATTTTCAGTTAGCGTGGTGGCGCTTGACGTAAAGTTAGTTTGGCACTTTGGCGCCTAATCCAATTGCAAGGCAGCGCCGCGGCGCTTTGTGTATTCATTAAGTGCTGCGGCGGCGCTTATCATTGGCTAGTTTGAGGCTCAGGTCAGAAGACTACTGCTGATCCAATATGCATATAATTTATACTACCAATTTATGTTATTTGGTAGCTGCAATTTGTATCTGCAAGCTCCGTCATAATTAATATAATTGTATTTTGTACTACTAATTTATGAATTTGGTTGTAGCAATCCCAATCTGTGGGCCCTGTCATAATTGGCATCATTGCTTGGTCAAAATTCCCAACAATTTGTATAGTACTTCCTTGATGTCATCCAGCATGTTGGGCCATCATTAGTGTGTCTTGAGATATTCATGCAAGTTCTTACTATGGGTGTGTCCCAGAACTTTGTGGTATCAAAGAATTTTTTTAATCTTTTGTGTTGATAGGATGTAGGGTACAGTATCACCATTTAGTAATATGTGGTGTAGAGTACCATATAAGTTTTTGACCAGATGTTTTTTTGAGGAATTTCTCTTGGATGTCCATTGCTGTACCAGGTGTAAACTCCTCTTGGAGATTCCTCATTATTATCATGGGTCAATATGGGTCTCCATCAGTGCATAGGATATGTTTACAGTATAGCCTTGATATGGCGTCTGCAGTAAGTAGCTCCTTGCCTGGTTTATACTCAATTATCATTGGATATCTTTGTGTAAGGCTCATACATTCAGCTTGTCTTCTTTATAGGTGCTGTTGAGTCTTAAAAAACACTAATAACTTGTGGTCAGTTAGAACTTTGAATATATGTGTAACTTCCAGATAACATTGCCACTTCATGAGACAGTGAACAATAGCTACCAGCTCTTTTTCATGTATTGGATATCTTTTTTCACCATTAGACAGCTTTCTAAATTCATATTCTACAGGGAAAAAGTACTTTATTCAGTTTGAATTTGGAGTACTCCTCCTATTGCGTAATCAGAGGCTTCAGCTTCTAGTTTGTATACTCCTTCACAATTTGGGTATTGAAGGATAGGGGTGGTGACCATACACTCTTTTAGTTATCAGAAGTGTTGGTTCCTTAGTGGTGTCCACACAAACTTGGTTTTTTTTGCCTGTAAGGGCTGACAGGGGAGCAGTAAAAGCGCCCCATTCAGGGATGAATATCCTAACATAGGCTACCATGCCTAGGAATTTACAGAGCTCACTCTTATTTTGAGGATCTGACATATTGGTTATGGTGTGTATCTTCTCTGGATCTGGATTCACTCCATCCTTGCTGATAGTGCCCCAAAAATGGAAGTTCTGTTGAAAAGAAGTTATATTTTGATGGCTTGGTTATGAGTTGGTTATCTTGAAGGGTGTGGAGGACCAGGCAGACATATTTCCAGTGTTGTTCCTTAGTCAGGCTGTATATGATTATATTGTCAAGGTAGACAATAGCCCTTTTTTCAATGTGATCTTTAAAAACAACATTCATAAAGGTCACAAAGTTAATTGAGGCATTTTTTATGCCAAAGTTAAGGATGACACATTCAAACAAGCCATACTTAGTTCTGAACGCTGTTTTAGGTATGTTCTCTGGCTTAACACAGATTTGGTGATAACCTGCTGTCAAGTCAATTTTTATGAAAAATTGGGGGCCCTCCCCCAGGGCATCAATATGGTCATCAATCAGGGGCAGGGGATAACTATTCTTAATTGTGACTTTGTTGAGTGCCCTGTATTCTGTGAGCAGGCAGAGTCCTTCATCTTTCTTTGCAACAAAAAAGACAGCTGCGTCATAAGGAGATTTAGAGGGTTGTATGAGTCATTTTTTAATGACCTAGTCTAGATAGGCCTTTAGTGTGTTGTCCTCTTGTGGTGTTAGGCAGTAGATAGGGCATGCTTTTGGAACACTCCCTTTGAGGTCAATCTCATGCTAGATTCCTTGGTCTGGCAGTAGCCCTGGTAATGTTTCTTGGAAAACTGAAGGGAATTCAAGGACTAGCTGCTTTCAGATAGGGTCTTGTTTGCGTGAGGTCTCTAAATTTTTGAAGTGTATAATCTCATACCTACAGGTGTCCTAATTGATCTTGATATGGTTCTTTTCTTCTTCTGTTTTTGTAATTTTCACAAATACAGTCACTGATAACTGTGTCAAGGTGGGTTGGGTACACATGGTGGTGCACCTCACCTTGTTATATGGTGAGGGTAGCACTATCCTAGTTAGTATAAGGTTTGTCTTCCTCATCCAGTCCAAACCAAGTACAACATTGTAATTGAGGATGGGCATGATTGAGCTAATAAGAGTAGTCTGTAATCTCCTATTTGGGAGCGGAAAGGCTTTGCTTCTCTGGTGACTGATGTGCTTCTATTATCTGCAATGATAACTCTCTTGACATTAATTTGAACCGTGGGTATTTTTATGAGGTTGGTGAATCTTTTGTCAACAGGGGATTGGTCTGCTCTAGTGTCAAATAGTACTGTGCCCTGATATCTGCAAAAGCAGAAAGAATAAGTGAGGAGTTTATTTTCAGTTTAGGTGACAAAAAGTATAGGATTGCTGGAGGGTACTTGAATCATGGTAATTGAGTCCACTTTTTCCCTGTAAAAGTCTTTCAAAGTGGTGGAGGGAAACTTGCCTAAGCTTTTCCCTCCTCAATGATGTTATTAGTACTCATTTGATTTGCTTGAGTATTGCAATTTACGTCTTGAAGGATGAGGGTTATTAGCTTAGTTGTGCTGCTTATTAGGTTGAGGGTCTTTCTTTCCTGTGTGACTTTCCTTGCGTTTGTTGGTTGTGTGCAGATTGTCAGATTTTTGTGCAGCTTGCTTTCTTTCCAAAAACATGTCTTATATGTTCTTGCAGTGGCTCATGTCAAACTGGCGTCTGATGTGCGTCAAGAGGTCATTGTAGAAGTCCAGTTGTGGTCCAGCCTCATCTAAGTTGATGATGTTTGGGGCTCAATCATGTATGTCTTCATAGGCTGCAATGTACTCCTTAATAGTTCCTATCCTTTTGAAGGTTCTGAGTGCTGTTATGATCACCACATTGGAGACCTTTATGGTGAATTTCTCCAGGAAGGCAGTTTTGAACATGTCCTAGTTTTCTGTTGTGATCAGGGTGTTGGTTAGACCACTTGCTTACAAAGCATGAGGCGGCCTTGGTAATGTGTAAAGAAATTTCACTTTCCCAGAGTTTTTGGGGGTAGCCTACTTGTGTAAACTAATTTTTTGTGCTTTGAATCCAGAGGTTGGTGTTTTCTTGGCATAGTCCTGAGAAAGTTCTGATTTCTGCTGAGTGTAGGTGTTGAAATAAAATGTTGGGTATTTTGGTTTTTTTGGGAATTGGAGGTGGGTTCAGGACTCCATATGTGCTGAGAAAGTTGTACTGTTTGGTTGGTAAAAGGACATTGTTGAAGACAAAAAACTCTGATGGGATGCCCTGTCCTTCTTTGTATTGTCTCCAGCCTGTGGGGAATGTCATCTTCTGGGTTCTTTTCTTTGGAGGAATTTTTCCTTTAAGTTGTTTAGGTGTGGATAACCTACTTCTGCTACCACTGTTGAGTATATATTTCTGGGAAGTATAATAAACAAGATAAAGGGGAAAATTAAGAAGAGAATAATACTTTATTTGATATAAGTTTTGAATATTATATAGTATCATGGGAAGCCACATACTGCCCATGTACGTCATGGTAGTCATGGGGCTTATCAAAGTAATTATTCCTCTTAGTTCATGAGGTTTGTTCAAGTAGTGTTCCTCTAAGCACTCAAAATGTTTGATCCCATAATAAATGGGTGAATGATAATACTGTAAATTCAGAACCTAAACGTAAAAATGCGGGATTGTCAAATATTTGGTCCAAATTTTGAATCACTTTTGCGGGATGGCCTTTTTTAATTAAATTGATTTTTTTGTATTTTTATTTGAATTTTTAAAAATGCGGGAACTCATAGACACTTTGCAAAGTTCAAGTCAAACAGCATATTTCCAATAACAAAATGAATTAACTGGAATCAGATTTGAAGCATTCAAATCCATCAACCTTTTCATTGAGTTTACTATGTTTTTTGAAATTGCGGGATTGTCAAATCCATGAACCAAATTTCAAATCACTTTTGAATGCCACTAGTAAACTCAAATATTAATTGCAGGAACTGGAATCCAAATTTAAGGTACAGTAAGAACACTAGGAAACACCAACCCAAATAAAGAAGCTCCACCACAAATAAAATCAAACTAAAATTTCAATCTCAATAACCATGTTTAGACATAAAAAGTGATTAAACTTCAAAATTATTGAAACCCAGAAAGTATACAATATTATACACTTCAAATCACGGATATAAAACTTCTGTTACTATTCAAGGCTAAATCAAGAGAAAATAACTATTAACAACTAAACCAAAACTCTATAATAAATACATAGTTAATCTAAAATTTATTTTTTATTTTTATGGACAGACAAGTGCATCCCCAACCATCTCCTGCACCAGCCCGTGGGACAGCCTGTCTATAAGGGCGTCCCAGAGGGTTCAAGAACAGACCCAGAACACAACTTGAGGGGAGTAATGCCAACACACAGGCCTCCCAAGGCGTCAGCACCAGACAACCACCTCCTGCATCTCAAACCAGAAACAGCAGTCTGAATCCCAGACAGAAGCCACTCTCAAGGCCTGCCACCAAAGTCTCCTATACCAGGGTCACCAGGAACAATGAGATCTCTTACATCTCCATTGTGTACCCAGTTGTCACCCGGCCCTGCACTCTGGATCCAAGAGTTGCCACTTCCTTCCCCCGCATTTTTGACATGTCTTATGAGCCATTGACCACCACTGTTGAGTCATCTGCACCTGTGATCTATTCAACCATTGACAACGCCACCGCAAACAAGCGTTATCCCACCTTCTACACAAAGGTTCCCATCCCCTGTGTCAAGCCTGCTAGTCAGGATGCTGTGGTACCATCCAAGGGCCAGTGTCAGTTGAGGGATAGTGAGCGTGAAGCTCTCTCCAACTGCTTGAACAGAGGAATGACAGTTTGGGATATTACGTCCCAATTTGGTGTCATAGCCAGATATATTGGCAATATCAACAAAAAGTACGGCAAAACCAGGCACATTGCCAAATTTGCTAAGGCAAAAGGACAGCCCAACTGTCATGGCCCATACTGTAAATTCACTGCCACCTCTGGCTTTGGATTGCTCAATCTTTCCCTGTCGTACCAAGAAAGGTCCCAAAACGCCCGCCAAACCCCTCCATTTGTTGAATGATTTAGCTCACACGGTTGATGAGAGGTTTGTGCTGGCTTATCCTGTGGAATCCCTGCCTTTGGTTGCTCCTTCCTGGGAAGAAACCCTGGTTAATTTGGACTACCTATTAGCCTGGTGTCGTCTGTTTTTAAAAACTATCAGAGCCACCCAATCAGATGTCGCCACATTGACGCTTGATAACCCAGTTGACCCCCAAATGTCTGGCATCTCTTCCAGCCAATCAGATTTGCTTTCGGAAATTGGAGTAAAACTCTCCAGTCCCCCTGAGCCCATCCAGCAAAGTTTTTTACCTAGCCAATCAGGCTCACCCCCAACTATCATGTAATCAGTTTTTTGCAATCCATTCCTTTTAACCAAGCAAGGGACTTTCAGTCCCCTGCTTGTCTATTTTCCACTTACATTAAAGTTTGGAGTCACCTGCACCTTAATTTTCTTAATTTTGAGTTTCCTGGAACCAGTTGTGTCCCTAAAGCTCAAAATATTAGAGTGTAACCCCTGCCCTAAGCTTACCTTTAGCCAGCCAGTTTTGAACCCGGCTTCTCTTCTGGCTCCTTGTACAAGTGTTCTTTCACTTAGTCATTGTCTCTTTTGCTCTCACTTTCAAAATGAGAGTTCAAAGCTCAAAATTTCAATTGAATTTTCCTATAATTTCTATTATTATCTTGAATTTTCCTTTAAAAATCATTGTTTTCAAACCCGTTTTTGCTTGCAGTTATAATCCAAGGGCCCCAAGACAACAGCAAGGCTACCCAAACCCGTTCTGCTGTTTTTCCAAGGATTTGCCAAAGACTACCCTAGTCTTGCCATTTCTCTCTCCTTTTTCTCCAGAAATTATACCATCCTACCCCAAATTTTGTGCTTGTTCTTTCTATGATACTGCTGGCTCTTAAATTTGTCGTCTTTTCCTTGGCTCTGTTTCTCTTGCTTCTGTGGTCCACCTCCCCTGACCTGTGGGGGAAAATCTCCTCATCGGCCTGTCTGGTAGGTAGCAACCCTGCCAGTCTCTGGGACCTCCCCAGCAGTCTTCTCTTTTCCAGAGAGGCTGTGGTTAAGAGCCTGACGTGTGACAATCTTGACCTGGACATTGTAGAGCTTGCTTTGCCTAGTTCTAAAGAGGTAGTGCCCCCACACCTCCTCTCCCCTCCATGGTTCAGAAGAATGTGGTACCCCCCAGGTCCTCCAAGGTGGCCTCCCCTGCTCCTACTCGCACTCCCTGGTTGCTCACCGGCCTGATTCTAATGGGTTTGAACGCCTACTTCCCCCAGTTGTCTCTGGTGTCCTCCTTGTGGTCCCCTCTCCGAGCGGCCATCCCAGTTGCGCACTGGATGGCATCCTGGTGGTTTGTTGCACCGGGATGGGAGCCAAACTTAGTTAGTTTAGCCCCTCTCTCTCACACATACCAGAGTCCGGCTGGACTCCCGCAGGAGAGGTGGGCCTGGAAGGCCAAGTACACAATAGGCGTAATTCTGACCAGATAGTTGACTGTAGTAGCTAGGGAACACCAACTCCTAGTATGGGGCACAACCTGGTTGGCCAGCCCCAATACTGTGATATAGACAAAACCCAACTTACTGAAGACCTGGGAAGGAGGCACAGTTGGTAAGGGGGAGTAGGAGGAATCTACAGCATGGAGGGCAAAATGATCACTCTTGGTGGCCAGGAGCAAATATGTGAGGTTTTAAAGTGTAGTAGAGTTACAAATAAATGCAAACAGAATAGTTATATTGGTGCAAAAGTAGATAGATCTTACAAGAAAATAAGGAATCCTGAGCATAAAGACGTTTATTTTTAAGATGTCAACAGTGAGGAGGGCTTCTCCTCCTCACTATGTATACTTTCTGGTAATTTTGAGGCTTTTAGTGCCACCAGAGAATTGATGGCATCAATTGCAGTTAAACTTACAATTTTCACTGGAATTTGTGTACTTAGACCAGGGGGTGGGTGCTTGTCAGGATACTGCATCCCAGGGGAGGGACTGTTAGCCTCAGCTGCCAACTTTCTTGGTTGGGAGGAGGGTAGAGCCCACCATAGGAGGGGTGCTAACTTGATGAGATAAGATGCTGATTGTCCCACTAGGGCCCAGGTCCAGCGGTAGGTACCATAGTGTCAACTAACCCAGCCAAGGTGATGTAGGCAATGCCAGTATATTGGTTGGCTGTGGGTGGAGACAGTCCTGGGGTGGGGTGTAGGTGGTCAGGTTTGGGTGTTAGGGGTGCTTCTATATCTATCTGGTAGGCAGGCAAATAGTTATACTTCACACGGATTTTGGGGGCTGGTTATTTGCACCAAGCACCTTTGTGGAAAGCTGTTTGTGGGGTAATCTGTTGGGCCAGGTGGTCTGGGCAGGGTTATCCACAAAGTCAGCTCCCAATACTCTGGCTTAAGGGGGTAGTCAGAGAAATGCAGTGGACCAAAGGGTGCTCCAGGTAGAATATAAAATGCAGGATGGGTTTTGGGGGCTTCCTCATGAATGCAGGCTGTCTGCCCAAGATTTTTGGTTGGAACAGTAGTTAAATGGAAAACAAACAAGACAAAATAAAAAAAAATTGGTAGAGCCAAGGTCCCATAATCTTATTTATTTCAGAATGGAAATACCATTTCTTCAAAACATTACAGGGTTTAAATACCATTTAAAATGCTAAGTATGGAATCTAGTCCATCACCTGATAGCTTAGTTTGCTCAGTTTGCTCAGTTTCCTCCAGGCCAAGAGTTCCGGCCACATTCTGATCCTTCTGGCCCATCATATCCTCTTCTGGAATGACTTCCATCTTATGATCCAAGGATAATATCTTCATGGCTTCATCACTGCCACTGGTGTTCCCGTCATTCTGGACTAAGTGACCTTCACAAACCTTAAGCCAGAACAACCTTTGCTCTGTAAGCTGCACATCTTCAGGAGTAGCTTTGGGGTCACTACATGACTGGGGGTCACATGTCCCAGCGGCCTGGGTTTCTAGCCAATTATCTGGATTCCCTTTGGATTATAGCCTGTTATGCTGAGCAGCAAACCCCTTTTTAGACAGCCCGTCAACTATGACAGGAATGACACCATATTGGTTTAGCGCTTCCAGAAATCCAGCTTGTTCTTGCAAATTTGTGGCCAGGCGGGCCTGCAAGTTTCCTTGATTAATCAGATTCAATCCAATGCCTGTTTCAGCTCTTCTACCGGCTAACCGTGAAAAACACAGACAGGTGGCCCAAGGGCCCACAGAATACCCACAACCCTCAGAATCAGGTCCTGAGTTCAATTCTCTTAGTTGGAGTTTTCCATTTATGTTGGTAGAAATGTCATTCATGACAGTGCTCATTGGTTGGTATAACATTGACCTTTCTTGAACTGCAGCATGCCAAGGTGTCACAGTTATTTATAGATCCTACAAGTGATCAAGCGCCCAATTGCACAATCAAATAATTGCGCTCCCAATGTACCATTTTGCAATAGTTGAGAGGCCCAAATTTGATAATAGAATCAAAGCCAGGGATTCAAGTCTTGTGTGCCTCTCAAATCCTGGGCCATTTGTTAGTTGAAAGGGGGGTTTTCTTGCTCTGGGAGATAATTGGTGGGGGTTCCCAAGCTGTGGGTTTTTTTGCCTCTAGGAAGGCCAGCTGATTTTCCAGGGCTTTCTGGGCCCTGACACCAACCTACTTCAACCCATTTATTTCAAGGCAATCAATCAGTGGGTAACCAAAGATTTCCACCTGGACACACTTGCTGTCCAATTGATGCTTGTCACAGAGTTCAGGCTTTCTGTCTCCAAAACCCTGGTATACAATACTATGGTCAAGTTGGGCTTCTCCTGGAAAGTACTGGGAGTTTTGCTGTATAACAGGAACAGCAACAAGACTATTGAGGATCAACAGATTTATGCTGAGACCTATCTGGCTCTTAAGCAGACCAGGAATGTCCAGTTCTTCTACATCAACAAATCTTTGTTTTCATCCTCCCTCAGGTCTAGGCATGGGTGGTTCAAGAAGGAGTCCAAGGATGGTGTATCCCATTTTGCAGCTGTCTGTTCCAAGACCTATTCCATGGTAGCACTTCTTGGTCCTCGTAGATTGGACCAGTATCAGATGATCAAGGGTTCCCATAATAGCAGGACATTTATTGATTTTCTCCAAACTGTCAAGGAGTATCTCTGGATCAATTACTGCAGTACAGCCAACATTGTTGTGTTGGATAATGTCAGGCTCCACAAAGTGGATCTGGTTGTGTCTGAGTCCCCCCCATCAATAAAAATAGCCATTTGGCCAGCCACCGTCTGGCTGACTGTCCAATGAGACTCCTCTTCCTCCCCCCATATTTTTCATTCCTTAACCCAATTGAGGAGGTCTTTGGGTGGATCAAGAATAAGGTTAAAGTGGGGCTCCCACAGGACACCAAAGATCTCTTCAATATCCTCAAGGTCAGTTAATTTGCAATGCCACCCAATGTGGTGGCAGCTTTTTACAAGCACTCAAAATCCTTCCTTCCCAAAGCCCTTGCCTCCGAGCCAATCAGATAAATGGGCGCTCAAGATTTTATTTGTTTTTACTTTTATTTTTTTATTAGGACTCAAAAATTATTATTTATATATAATGATGTGATGTTGGATTGTATTTTAGACATATAAGAATTTGTACAAAAGATAAATAAAATTATTTATACTAGATATAGAGACACATATTTTTATTATAATGCACCAAATATTGTATTGACTGTAGAGCTAACAAATAAATACAGTAGTTTTAAAAGCTATGGCAACAAGCAAAAACAATCCAGAATTAAACAAAATGAACTCAGATTTAAACAAAATTAAAAATAAATGAATTTATATTGATTTACAATAAATTTGGGTTTATTTCAATTTTTCTTAAATCTGAATTCATTTTGTTTAAATCTGAGTTCATTTTGTTTGTCATCATAGATTTTAAAACTACTTTAAATTAAAAAGGATAGAAATAGATTAATTTTATTTAAATAATTATGAACCCTTTTTAGTAAAATGGATTTTTTTAAAAGCCACAGATCTGACCTTGTGAGGCATCACCTGATCTTTATTATTTCAGTGCGACTACAGCCACACGGCACAAAAACCAATGATTTTCATGTATATCAAACTAATTAGTACTTATGATGTGGGTTAAGCATAGCAAATCTATTTATCAAATCATATTACAATGGAAAATTAATTTAAGTTCTAAACAATCACTTTTTTAAAACATAAGTGTAGCAGGCAGCTTGATGCAGATAAATAGAGCTCTTGTTTTTTAACTACATAATATATGAACCTGTACAGTAGTTTTAAAAGCTATGGCAACAACCAAAAATACCTCAGATTTAAACAAAATAATTTCAGATTTAATCAAAATCCAACTCTCAGGTTAAAATATACACTCTTTTAGCAGGTTTTATTGGCGTTAATGGGCAAAATGAGTCAACACATCAACAAAGGGCTCACACGCAAAGCAAAACAATTTAAAATATAATCTGAAATACATTGATTCACAAACAAAATGGTGTGAGTTGACTTTCAGTGTACATATGTTTACTATGTGAATCAGTGACAAAATACACCCAAGCAAGGTGTGTCAAAACTCAAACCAAAAACAAAACACAATAGCAACTCACTACTTAAACAAAATCACTCACACAATGTGTGCAATGAATTGTAATCATGAATTATACCAAGGTATCTAAAATAAGACACAAGATCTAAAACATAAATTTTAAAAATATTGTGTTGGGTATTTGAATTTGGCAGTAAAATCTAGGAAAATGGGTGGATTTTTTTTGAGTATTCTAAAATGGGCGCTGTAAAACCAAAAACAACTAAGAAATAAACAATCTATAATTGGGATATTGTGTGGGAAAAATATTAATTGAATATCCATAAACAGATAAAAGCAAAAATTAAAATTAGGGAGTAAATTAATTGAAATTTATTTAATATTTTATATAATTTTAAAATGGAAGGAACACAACACCAGAGTACTAATGCACCTATTGTGCACTGCAGTTGTGACTTCCCCACGGGTCAAAGAATAGAGCTAGTGCAACCCAAGTGCCTACTCAAGAAGGAGATGTGAGAGGAGAGTTTCATAGTGACGCTGCACTGACACAGCTGGTTCAAGGAGCACAAGCTGCTAGGGTGCAGAGCATAAACTCTTGGGCCCCCAAGCTGACCCAGAAGCCAACCAAGGTTATCACAACAAAAACAGTTAGAAACAAGGAGGTAGAACTTACTTTGTATGTGTTTGACGTTGTGTACTGGCAAGAGTTGGTCTTGTCAGCCATGCTGGAGAAGGTGAAGCCTGTACTTGATACTAGCTACAAGCCCTACGTCAGTGATGGCAATCAGGAGGATGACAAGGAGCCCGAGTTCTACAGAACTGATGAGGGACAGCTGGTGTTAAAGAAGGTTGCAGCCTTCTACACCAATGTGCCTATGCCTTGCAAGCCAGTTTCCAATAAGGATCTGGATTCACCAACTCCCACAAAGTCTGCTCAGAAGCGCATCCCTGATATTGAACACATCATCCTGCTCAAGCTAATGAGGGAATCTGTTGATTACAAGGCAGCCACGGCTCTTGTTTGGGTGGATCCCAAGTACACCTTGAAGACATTAAACACCTTCATCAATACTGGCCATGTCCTTGCTGCGGAAAGATCCTTGCGCATTTCCACCATACTCACCAGGAGCACAAATGGGCAATCTGCCACTGGATAACCTGAGATTGCCATCTTGAACTGGCAAATATACAGGTAATAGTCAAGTCTACTTTTGAGATTGAGGCCTCAATTTCCTTTTACTACCATCTCATAAAGGGAATGTGATTTTCTTGGAAAAAGATTGGGGTATCTCCCTACAACAGAAACAGCCCAGCCAATGTTGAGACCTGGAAAAAATACGCAGAGGCGTACACTGCTCTCAAAGCCAAGGGGACAGTAAAATTTTACTATATTGACAAATTGACATTTGCCTCATCAATGTGCAATGGGTATGGCTATGTCCCCAAAGGCTCCAATGACAGGATGGCGTGGCGTGCTGCAGTCTGCGCCACAGCCTACTTGATGGTGGCTCTCCTTGGTCTAAAGAGGGTCAAGCTCTACCAAATGATATTGGGTTTGCATAACAGCAGGACCTTTCTATCATTTCTCCAATTGATCCAGGAGTACCTGAGGCGCATGAGCCCTGGCTTCACCAATGCATTGTGTTGGACAATGTTGGTCTCCACAAAGTGGCTGACATTCTTGAAGAATTTCCATCAATTGACACCATCATTGCTGTGGGCCCCCAGCAACTGGCCACGGCAAATTTGTGCCTTCTCTTCCTCCCAGCCTATTTGCCCTTCCTAAATCCCATCAAAGAAGTCTTTGGATGGCTCAAGCAAGTTGTCAAGTGAAGAACCCCAACTGGTACCAAGGACCTCTTTAATTTTTTGCAGGCTGGGATCCACACCCTCCCAGCTGAGACTGTGGCCAAATTCTATGACCACGCTGATTTGTTCATCCCGCGTGCCTAGCCAAACAGCCAAACAATTAAAGGCTTAGTGTGTCTAGTTTTTTATATTCTCTTATTTACTATTCAAAATTTATTAATTATCATTTTATATTTAGATGTTTCCACACCCACAATCACATGCAGAAGGACCATCAATAGATGTAAGTAATTTATTTATTTTATTATATATTATTTTATTATGCCATCTGAGTTAATCCCAAACGCTCAATACTGGATTACGCAAATATATTTATAGCACTTTTGTCAAATAAATATAAAATAGTCTTATAAAAATTAAACATAAAATGTACAAGTTGGAATTTATTTTATTAATGTATTATTTTATGCTTTTATGAAACCCGTTTCCAAAATATATTTTGCAAAACTGGTTTGCTAAAATAAGAATTAGAAAATTTTATTATAATAAAAATAATATGAATTGTAATGAAATTTATTAGAAGAGAGAATTTATTGCAAACACCTGTAGTGAGTTCTTTGGTATGTACCCATCCCGCAATGGAGGTGGCACACAACTTCCACCGCCACACCGTGGACAGTGGATACACCCTTATTAAAAAAAACTCCCTCCTGCTGGTAAAGAGGAGTAGGGTTAGGTGCAAACTGAGGAGCAGCTTTTCAGGTGGGGCTGCAAACCTGTAAATCCCTGCCAGAACCAGGGCGTCTTGGATTACATGGTCCACTGAGTCATATCCAGGGGGGACCTTCTTCCCGTCAAGTGCAAGCTGGGCCTTGTCAATTCCCAGAAGGACCCTGTCTAGATCCTCTACGCTGGCACTCATCCCAAAGAAGAAAAGATAGCCAAGGTAAACCACCAAGTGAAGCCTTTGCCCAGCAAAGGCATCCGTGAACTCACATAATTTATTATAGACCACACTGATCTTCTTATTGTGCCTGGTCTTTGCAAAGGTAAGATCCATTGCCAAGGGGAGCCCTGTCTCATCTGCACTCCAGGCTAGCCCAAAGTCTGCAAGGAGGATCTTAGTTTTCTTGACGGCTGTTGCGTCTGCAACAGCCAATTTCCCCACCGCGCGCCTGAAGTTTTACAGAAGGTAAGATAGGGTATGCTCCAACAGGAAGCAGAAGCAAGCAGCCGCATGAGCCTGGCCCATCTCTGGTACATTCTTGAATGGGAGCGTTGCCAGGACGTCCCAAACAAGCTCAATAGAGTTTACACAATGAACTCCACTGAGGTTAACCAGGTCCAGGCAGACCAGTTGGGCATCCTTGTAGGCAGTAACTGCCCACTTGGATGCCCCCTCTCCATGTGTCAGCCCAGCCAATGCCTCCCTGGACATAGGAAAGGACCTGTTGATACGGTCCTCTAGCTCCCACACAATAGGGGGGACAGATACAATTGCTTGGCCACATGAGTGGCATAATTTGCATAAAAGGTGGCTGGGACAAAGGGGACCAGGACTTGGCAGAGTTTGCTGTCTACGTTTTCTAAGAAAAAAGGTAGGTTTTTTGATAATTTATTAATTTTGTTTTTTAGGCTACCTTCTTGTGTTTCTTCCTTGCCCGCAGCCTTGGCCGGCTTGGCCATTCTTGGAGCAAGCTATTGTGCTGGCAATTCAGTATCCTCTGCCCTGGCACGCTTGGCGGGTTTGAGATGTTCATACATCTCCAGGTCGTCAACCCAAACAGACAGCGCAGAAAGATTGTACACCATAAACTGGAGGCCCTCAACCACCGTTTTCTGGATGTTGAGAAGACACTTGATGGTCTTCTCTGGGGTGTCTGGCATTTTTGTCATTAGTGCCTTTGCAGACACCTTGTTGATTTTGTCCCCAGTGAGGACAGTGGACTTAACTTTTGCCTTGACCTTGCGGTCAATGCCTTTGATTTTGGCAATTGCCAAGTTGAGATCCTTCAAAAGCCTCTCCAATTCTCTCATTGATCTTTTACTAACCTTTTCATATGTTTTTATGGCTTTCTCCCCAATAAATTATGTATTATTTTGATACTGTTGCCTCTTTGTTTATTCCTTTTTGTTCCCCATTTACTACATTATCCTATATTTTTACCCATTTTGTATATATTTTATGCTCATCTCAATATGTGTCATTTGCTTTGTGTTGGAATTGTTTCCTTGATTACAATATTATTTTTGGCGTTTGACATAGCCCCTTGTGAAAATATTAACAAAAATTTGGTGATCAGCTAAATTTGAATTAGAAAATTATAGTGTTAACTGTTTTTAGATAAAGTTGTTACTGATCCAAAATAAAAACCTTAATGATAAACTTTAAGCCAATCAGGAGACAAAGATAAAGTGATTGTTGTGACATAAAGGGTCATTCAATAATTCTTTGGTGCATGTGCGCTAATTAATATGATTGGCTTGATGTTTTGCCATTGTATGCCATTGTTGCTGTGGCAAGTTGTTGATGGACTAGTGCCCAATCAGCTACTAGGTTAGCACTAGTCCACCAACAACTTGCCACAGCAGCAATGGCATACAATGGCAAAACATCCAGCCAATCATATTAATTAGCGCACATGCACCAAAGAATTATTGAATGACCCTTTATGTCACAACAATCACTTTATCACTTGGCTCCTGATATGCTTAAAGTTTATCATTAAGGTTTTGAATTTGGATCAGTAACAACTTTATCTAAAAAAGTTAACCTATAATTTTCTAATTCAAGTTTAGCTGATCACCAAATTGTTGTTAATGTTTTCACAAGGGGCTATGGTTGGGTGCTAAAAATAACTGTGTTCAGGATCTAGATACACGCCTTAGTAAATATATGATTTTATAGAAATAAGCTGAACATAAAGAATAAAACCAACTATAAACAAAAATAACATGAACAATTGAAATTCAAAAAAGAGATAATATAAATAGAAACTGTTTGGTGACAGGGGTTTATTGGGGCAGAAGAGTGATGCCTAGGAGGCAGAATAACGCAGGAAGGAAGATGTAGAGGCAGTGCTGGCCTGGGGGGTCTGAGATTGGGTGGGTTGGGCTTGCGGGTTAGGGGTGTTGGTGGCGGGGGTGGAGGCAGGAGGATTTTGCGTGATGGCTGTCATGTAACGCTTGTTGTATTCCTCATCAGTCATTGGCTGGATGGGTTATAGGTGACAGTGGCCCAAGGTGGAAGGCGCTTATCCTTACGTGATTGGTTGCCCATGTTCACATGGAAAACCATTTGCGCAAACAAGTCAGCCACCATCTGGCAGCCAAAGAGAAAATTGTGGTCAAGGACCCCAAGATAGAGGTTGTTGAAAGCTTGAGGGTGGCGCTCCTGTAATGTGGATCCCATGTTGAAGAAGACAACATTAGCCAGATGGACGTCTGCATGGCCGGCAGGGTAGACTGAGGCCAGGTGCCCGCGTCCCTGGATGGCCTCAAGGGAGGTGGAGCTAGCCTCCATCTAGTGGCTCAAGAAAACCCGGTACTTGGAATTTGAGCCATCCCAGAAGTTGAGTAATCCACCGAGGATGTGGCTGTATGAAGCAATCTATGAAATATGGGTTTTTCTGATAGTAGAGAAAACACTTGGCTGAAATAGCCAGAAATGCACCAATGAACGTCCCCTTCTTGATCTTCTTCCTTCTATTCTTGGCAGCAACTTTTCCTTGCTTTCCAAAATCATCAAAAGCTATTGATAGCTTGTAATAGGAGATGAACATGACATCATCAGTTAGGCTAGTCAGGCATTGGACCAGGGTTGATTTGATGGCAGTGTCATACAGGGAATCCTCAGCGCCATCCCATTGGTTGCTGGCAAAATTGGTAAGAACCCGTATGGATGCCACCTTCCCATACATCCAGAGCTGCACCATGCGCTCAGACACCCATATGTTATGGTGCGCAAGTTGCTTCCGGACCTGGGTCAATGGAAGCTTGGGATCCTGCTAGAGGAGGTCAACCATAATAGGGTACGCCTCATTGATTTGGGACCCGGGGGTCTTCTTGAGCTTCTTGGTTGTCCCAATCAGATTCCCCTTATTCATCAGGTTATTGAATTCCCGCATGACAGTAGCTCGGGTAAATTGCAACTGGGCGGCAATCTGTTCCCAGGACAGACCCTGTAGATTCAGTGCCACAATTTCCTGAAGAATTTGGGCAGTGATGATTTGTTGCTTGGGGCGCTAGACCAGGGGAGCTGAATCCTGATTGGCTGTAGGGGGCAGGTTAGCTGATGGCAGGAATTTTTTCCAAATCAAGGTTGCCATCCTGATTGGTTGGTTGGTGGGCAGCTTGTGCAGGGGTGTGTATGGGAGCAGGGGTAGAGCTAGACTCTAAGTGACTCTCAAACAAGTCAAAGCCATAGGGATCGGTGGTCAGGTATAGGTCAGCTTCCTTGTTACCTGCCTCAAAGGCTTGGGTGTAAACAGGTGCCTCCACCTTCTGAGCCTTGCCCCCATTGTAGCTGGCTTGGCTGCTGGCGCAGTTGAAGATATTGCTTGTAAAAACCATTGTAAAAAACCTAGGGTAAAATCACTAAAATAGAAATTTTAAAATTTAATGATTTATTTTTATTGTAATCTTGAGTCCATATTTGGAGGGTTCTCATAACCATTCCATACAAATCTGGAGCCATGAAAATGGATAAAATGCCTCTGTTCCTAAATTAGATAGCTGTTGATTGGCTGTTAAACTGTTATTTTTCTATTTTAGGCTGCTCATACTGCACATCTTGTGTGAGTTCATTTTTTTGTGCTTGTAGAATCTTGCTTCTAGATTGCTCAAGTTTTGTTTCACTTTAGTTCTTCTGTTGGTGCCTCATATGAATCCTGATTGGATTATAATATACTCTGGAACAGCATTTATCCAATTCACTTGTTGCGTCAGTTCATTTTGTTTGTGGTTTGAACTACACCACTTGATGTTTGATATAATTTTTTATGATGGGCTAGTGAAATTTTGTTTTTTGTTTGACAGTTTATTCATTAACTGAAATTTTATAAATTAATTGAATCCTGAATCTTGCGCAACTTGGATTTTTTTCAAATCTGAAATCATTTTGTTTAAATCTGAGGTGTTTTCAGTTGTTGCCATAGCTTTTAAAACTACTGTACTCAACAAGCAACTAAATAAACAAATTTATAAATCATTTTTTATTGTTTCACATGTTAACTTAACATAACTACTTTATTATAATATATTTACATAGATTACTATTATAATTTAAATATTAAAATTAAAATTTAAAATAAAATTAAACATAAAAATATAGTTAAAAATAAAAATAAAAGATAAATTGCAAGGGAAGATTATTTATTAATGGGATGATAATTGCAGAGGGGAATGCAAATATTATGGGGTATTATACCCCAAAATTATTTTTTTTGCTAATGTGTCTAAATGGGACCACATACTATTCTGTACGTGGTGGACAACTCTGGATGCAATTTCTAGAGGGGTGGTGCTCAGCACCCCGGTGGTTGCTGAGCGCTTAATAAAAAGGCAATCATGTAAGCAAATTAATTAGTAGGTTCTTTTTTGGAGGCGCATAATAACAAAAAAGCAATGCCAGTGCAAAGGAGTTGTACAGGATGTGCTCAACTGTCCTGTATCCCTGTGGTGTTTTCTGGCAGTCTAGGGCTACGCGGCATATGTTGATCTGTATAGGTACATCTTATATTTTTTTCATGTTGGCTTTCAGTATGCAATGGAGCAGGATTCCCAGGTACACCGCAACGTGGATCTTTTGTGAGGTATATTTCTCTGAGAACATGAACAGTTTTTTGAATGTTTGTATTAACCTATTGATATAGGACATTTGGTTCAACTTGAAGAGGGTTCTGGGGGGCGCCCAACTTGTATCAGCCCCCCATGCCTTGGCAAACAAAATTAATAAAGACTTAAACTTATTCATGAGGATTGCATCCCTAAATTTATTTGATAATGCTTTAAACACTTTTATAAAAATTTCAGTTTTGATATATTCTGGTCCTATTTGAAAGTCTGTTTTTTAGATTTTTTTCATATTTATTTATGCTTGAAAAGGGAAATATTTGAATACTTTCATAAATATATTCATCAATATTCATCTTGGCATCCCCTCAAATTTCATTCATCTCGTTGAAATTGATATTGTCTCCTATTTCATATGCTTCTCTAACCCACAGCAAGCACCCCGCGGGTGGTAAATATTCCTTATTTTTTGCTTCCCTATTTCCATATTGATTCATGTTCATTTGAATTATTTTATTTATTTCATTTTTATTTATTTGTTTTACAGGGGCTACCAATTATTGGTAACCCCCGTAAACCCAACTGGTCATAAAGGCTGCCACTTCAGCAACCTTGTCCCCATTTCTTGTTATAACTAAAGTAAATTAAAGTAAACCATAAATAAACTTACTAATTGTTTCCCCTGCGGCCCCCTCAGCCACAGGCGCCCCATTGGCAAACCTCATGAGTGTTGGCTGCTCTTCATTTGATTTCCTGGGTCTTATCTTCCTTATCTTTCTTGCAACTTGTGCTTTCTCTTGATTTTCATTTGATAAATTTTTGGTATTTATTGAAGCGCTTCTGCTTCTTGATTATGTTTCATTTTCATCTGTTTCCATTTGATTATTTTCCTCTTCATTTGTGTTGATTTACTTTGGAATTTCAGTTCCTTCAATCAATTTGAAATTTTGAGTATTATTTCTGTTGTTTTTTTGGACTCCCACAAGTTGTAATTTTCATTATTGAATTTTAAACATTTGAGTATTTCCTTTTGTAGATTTAAAACTATTTCCTTGTGTTCTTCTTTGACTAAAGTTCCCAGGCTATTTTTTGCCGTTTCATTTTGCTTGACCAAAGCCCTTCCCTCATTTCCCAGCTGATTTACTACAATTTCCCTAATGTTATGTTCAAGATCAATAACCTTTTGGAGGGCTGACTCTAATCCATTGATAAAGCTGTAGATATTTGACATGTTGATGATAGCACATCAAAAAAATGGTTTTTATAGTACTACCATCAACCCATGAATATTTTTCACTATCAATAATAAATTAAGGACCAAAATGTAAATGTTATATTAGAATATTGCAGGTATTCATTAGATCCTGATATTTAGATATTATGGTCATAACTCAATGAATTTTGCATAATAAAATTCATTGTAAACAAGGCCTTTTTCATTGTAATTTATATAAATGGACTGTATTTATATTAAGGAGCCATTAACACTTAGTAAAAATATTGATACATAGTGCATTTTACAGCTTGTATATTAACCTATTGGTAATAATTCTGTAATTTTTTAGTCAGCTTTTATGAGTAATAATAATTTAATGAGTTAATAAATTACTGTTTATTACCATTAATTGGCTGATTTTGTTTGCTGTGGCAATTGTTCATTTTCTGATATTTACACACTAGTATCTAATTGGTTGGTTTCACATCCAATCATACAGGCAATAGAAAACGTGGTTGCCACCCCAACCACATCTGGTCTTGGGGTGACAACCACATTTCCTATTGCTTGTGTGATTGGATGCAGAACCAACCAATTAGACACCAGTGCGTAAGTATCAGAAAATGCACAATTGCCACAGCAAAGAAAATCAGTCAATTAATGGTTATAAAAGTAATTCATTGATTCATTATACTATTATTACTCACAAAATCTGAATAAAAATTTTACAGAATTATTACCAATAGGTTAATATACAGGCTGTAAAATGAACTATGTATCAATATCTGTACTAAGTGTAATGGCTCCCTAATATAAACACAGTCCATTTATATAAATTACAATGAAAAAGGCCTTGTTTACAATGAATTTTATTATGCAAAATGCATTGAGTTATGCACATAATATCAAAATAGCAATAGTTGACGTCTAATTGCAATATTTTAATGCAATATTTACATTTTTGGTCCTTAATTTATTATTAATAATGAAAAATATTCATTCAAATAATTTTAAGCTATTTGTAAAATGTACAACATTGTTTTAATTATGGGAAATGTTGGTAATGTAAAAAGAATATATTATTACATATGAATTGGAAGATTTAATATCAACTTTAATAAATTGTCACAAAGAAAAGTTTTATTTTACTCATCAAAGAAAGATTAGGGGAGGGAATGGGTGGAATGCACGTCACCATCATCTGCGCCTGTGAAAGGGACAGCATCAGAGATAGTGGGGAGGGAATAGGTAGTGGTTTGGGAGTCAGGGTTAGAGGGTGGGCGGCTTGATCTTGATGGGGGTTGGGGAGGCAGGGTTTGTTGACTTGTAAGGGGCAGTAAGAGCTGATTGCTTCAATTGCTCAAATTCTTCTTCTTTCACATATGTGGGCTTAACAAAACAAATGAATGAGTGTGGGGGAAGGTGGGAGTCCTTTCTGGACTTATCACTATCACTTGTATAGAAGATGACAAGATCAGATAAATCCTGGACAAATAGGGAAGGGAAAAGCTCATAACCCTTCTCAATTTGGGTGAAGAGTTCATTGTATGTGGCAGGCTTTGAGCGCCTGAGAGCCAAACCAAAAATGTAAAGACATACATCTGCAAGATGCATGTCAGTGTGGTTGGTGGGATAGGACCAACAGGTATGCTCGCAGCCCTAATTTCTTTGGTTACCCATTCCTGCTGCTCCATATCCGCACTTGGTACAACTGTGTGCACAGCTTGTTGGGTAACCCACTTCTCCTGCATGTCCTTGAGCTCTGTCTGGTAGGCATACCCATCTGCGGTATTTGATATTGCTGAGTAATAATTGACACCCAATGGGGAAACTGTCAACAAAACCCTGATAAATTGATACAAGATTGGGCTGCACTTGTAGATGTCAGATTGGATATGCTTTTCTCCATAATCTTGGATGCTTGCAGAAATCTTGGCATACAACAAGAAGATGATGTCATTGCGCATCTTATTGCCCTCCCTTTAATAAAATTAATGATGGTTGAATTGTAGGGGTCAGTATCCACCAAGCTAGGACCACTGAGAACCTGATTGGACAAGATTCTTGCGGCAATCACAACTCCATGCATCCACAGATTCACTGTTCTCTTATTGGTGAAAATGCTGTGGAGTCCCAGTTGGAGACATACCTGGACCAGGGGCATCTGCGGGTCATGTTCCATGATAGCCATCATGAGAGGGTGGGCTTTTTTGCCTTCAGTCAAAGTACAGGCACCAGTTGGGGTCTTCTTGGGTGGGGGGCCACAGTTGGCATGGGCTTGCAGGGTTGCAGCCACAGTGGACTTTGCAAAACCTAGCACGGCCGCAATTTCCCCAAGGGACATACAGTAGTTTTAAAAGCTATGGCAACAAGCAAAAACAATCCAGATTTAAACAAAATTAAATATAAATGAATTTATATTGATTTACAATAGATTTGAGTTCATTTCAATTTTGCTTAAATCTGAATTCATTTTGTTTGTTGCCATAGATTTTAAAACTACTGTAAGCATCCCTTGTTTTTTGACCATTTTGAGACCAATCTCTGGGGTAATTAGTTTTTTTCTGTGTCTTGCAGGCTGATTGGCTGGAGGTGGGATGTGTCCGTCTTGGGAACTGGACAATGCCATCTGATTGGCTGTTTCTTGATTCAGGGTTCTCTGGGTGACCCCATGGCTCGCTTGGCCAATTCTGGATGCTAGTGTTGATACACGATCCAGGTTAGCAGCTGCCTGTGCATGATGGGCAAACAGGGCCATGCTTGAGGACGCAGGAGAAAGAACACACTCCTGGGTAGTGCTTGTGTAGGGGCCTGTGGGTTGGGTGTGACCATAGACAGAGGCTTTACTATTGGAAGACCCAGCATAGCCCTGCATAATTTCATCAAGGCCAGGGAACAGCTTGTTTATTTGGTTGTTGTTAGAAGAAGACATAATAAATTTTTATTAAAAAAATTAAACTCAAAAAGAGGAGTGTATATTTTATTCAATTTTATTGTTAATTATGTTAAGTTGGTGAATATTCCAATCTAAATTTTAGCCCTCCTAAAATAGAATAGGATGATTTTTGAGAATGCCTGTGCTTCCTATAAGAATTAGCACAAATCCACTCTAGATCATTTGACTTCCTGATTGAGATGCCCATAAATTATATTTATTTCAAATTCATCTCATTTTTGATTTGAAATTTGGTTCTTGGATTTGACAATCCCGCAATTTCAGATTTGTTAAGTTTTACATGATTTCTATGATTTGTTTGAAATACAGAAAATCTCAAATTGTACATTAGAATCCTGCATTTCTGATTCATGTATCCCGCATTTGTTTGCTGTGTTTTGTCTTTTGTTAGTTGAGTTATCTGCTCAAGAGATTCAAAGTTTGCCAATTTAAATAAATAAAAAAAGTCAAATTAAATGGTTGATTTTATTAAATATTTTATTTTTCACTCAGCTGAGTTGGCCGCAAAAGTGATTCAAAATTTGGACCAAGGATTTGACAATCCCACATTTTTACGTTTTGGTTCTGAATTTACAGTAGTGCCACTGACTTAATGATTAGACGGGGAATCATTCAGCAAGTCCCTCAGGGAATTAGTTTTCCAAGAGGGAATAATTAAAGATGTTGTGGCATTGGTTTCTTTTTATTGGTATATGGTTATTTAATTAGCATGAAAAACTCACAGCTGTCTTTTTATAAGCCTTTTATATCTAAATTAGTTGTCTTTGGTTGTGTATGTACCATTTTAGAATTGATCAAGTGATTTCCTATCAAATTTCCTAAATTTCATGCCAGAAGCAGATACTCAGAACAATGCTTTTATAGTTTATGTTTCTGATTATTTAACGTATTTAGATAGATGGGTACTATCCCTGGGTACATCCCATTTCACCCTAAAACTGAGTGGTTTTATTTGTGAAGTGAGTTGCCATTGTGCTTCATATCTGGTTTGAGTTTCAACCCACTATGACTGAGTGTATTTTGTCATTTTTTATAGTAAGCATATGTACATCAAATAACAACTGAAAGTATTTTGTTTGTGTTTTCAAGATTTTTGTACATTTTCTCAATTAAATTATTTCATGCTTTGATATTGTGTTGCACTGTTGAGCCAGTTTACCTATTAAGATTCAAAATACCTGCTAACAGAGTGTATATTTTACAATAGCACTTGGAATTGGGTTAATTTTGAGTTCATTTTGTTTTCAGATAACTCAATTTTGCTTATCCCTACAGCTTTTAAAACTACTGTACATAAAAGCATAAATGATGAGGGAAATTTATCACCTAAAGAGTACAAGCAGAGAAAAGTTAGTTAAGCTGACAATATTTGATATCTATCAACTCAATAATGCAAAAACCTTTGAGGAGTATAAATCAGGAAATAAGGTAGAGAAGGGATTGATTTTATTAGAATAATAGGATTGGTTTATATAGCTAGTGTAGACTTAAGTACAAGCAAGAAAACTATATATGATGTTAAGTCAGGCATTTCAGAATTTTCAAATAAGACTTTGCTTAAAAATAGTTAAATCTGATTTTTAATATTCTCCCTGAATATTTGGAGCATTCGCTTTCATTATACTTAAAAATTGGAAGTCGCTTAATGAGAAGTAATCAAAACAGAGAAAGGTTTTTACTAATGAAATTTTTAATTTTACAAGCACAATCGGCTTTTAGGGCTACTACTGCTAGTTGACCCTATTTTTATTGTGCAAGAGATTATTTGGTCAATTTTGTGCTAAAATCTTTTTTAGAAATTCTTTTTTTATAAAAAAATATTACATTAATTAAGAAAACTCCGACTTGTAACCATCTGATTCTATAGTTCCCTATATCAACCCTTAGATATAAGTAGTCCGTTCATACGTGCTTGGGTAAAGCTTAGAGCGCTCCATTTAGTTTTCAAGTTTGATTTACCAAAGTTCTAATAGCAGCTACTGCAGTTTGATATTCTATCATGTTTAAATCTTTATTTGTTCAAGGATACCCTGAATCAGGATTGCTGGTTAATAGAGTTATATTCTGTACCACTCAAACAAATGAAGTGCTTTTTACACGCCAAATCACGCGGTGGTTAAATGAAGGCTTCAAGGGTAGGGAAATAGGTGTGAGGTATGTTCTATTGAATCATCTAGGGAATATCATTCACGTTTAAAGAACACTCCAAATCTCTTCTAGGGCACAGCAGAGCTTTCCGCACGCAACAGAGGCGGACAAGGGATATGAAGAAACTGAAATTTTCTCTTCGGCATAGGAGTCAGCGAAATCATCTTTCCCATGAGCCAAAGCACCAATAGAAACAACAATATTTTCACCGCTTGGGATTTTACTCATATATTCTCTTACATTGACAACAGGGGCATCCCATGAAAAGCCTTAAAATAACATAATTTAGAATGCATTCAAAATCAGCATATAAAATCATTATAAAACTTACATATTTTGCGACAGTTGGAAGGAAGATGGTCGGTGATAGGATTTTTGATTACTTTGAGAAGCTTCTGGGGGCTATTGACGGAACGAATACTCAATTGATGCAGCAATTGGACTAAAGAAGATTAAAGCTTAGAAAAAATCAAGTGCTACCCATAAGTCCAGAGAATCGCTTGAAAGTTCTAGGGATGCGGACATGAGGTGCAACTTCAATTAAGACGTTTTTTGTAGTGTGAATATAGACCTGAAGTAACCCAGCTTTGTTAAGGGGACTATCAAGTAGAGTCAAGAGACACTAAACCAAAAGTAAGCGAATAAATCAGAATATGCTACCTGATGGGTGATATCAGGTCTAGAGTCAGTGATATCTTTTCCAAGCTTCATAAGGATGCGCTGATGATCATCACAATTTAGCAGCTGGTACTTAGCTGCTGAAGCTTTTCCAACCTTGTATGTTTCAAGTGAAGCTCCCTCGAGAACAACAATCAACCTCTTCGCATTTTTCTTTTTCGATCTTAGTCCTTGGAACAAGAGGGGCCACTGGGACCATATGGGGAGTTACTTTATTGTGCTGATCTGTCATTTTTGACGTTTCCAGATAAAATCTAAGAAGAGTGAGAATTGGGCTCCAAGCGTCATTGAAAAAAATGTTTGATCGCGACAAATTAATTGAAAAGGTTTTAAGTATCAAGATCCAGTTTACACTAAAGAAACCTTGTTTAGCTAAGGAAATAATGCAGCAGCAAAGATGGGTTGTTAACAAAAAATAATCGCTTCTATATCGAGAAGAATAATCAATGTTTTAAGCTAGTGATGTGATTTAAGGCTAGCCATATATTCTAGCCAAGCTAGAACTTTAAACATGCTTTATTCAATAAATTAGTTATCGCATAACATTATTTAAGGTCGGCTCGCAAACAAAAAATTATGACTAATAAAAAACGGAAAGTGAGTGTACATTAAAGGATGTAGTGGCAAGAAATAAGCTTACTGATAATATAGTTTATATTAAATAAATGCTTTCAACTTTTTAATAAAATTGTCTTCTGGACCTGCTAGTGTTATCTTTAAATTAAGTTGCCTTCACGAAAGTTTTAAGTGCGCCTTGGAAAATCGAACTTCTGCATATTAAAAAGGATCGAATCAAATGATGGGAAGTCGAATTCTTCTTAATCGAATTACTAATAAAAATATGCAAATCAACCAGTCAAGTTGAAAACATAGAAACCAAAAATAGAAAAATCTCATGATACTAAAGTTAAATATTATACCATATAAATATTCTATAATATTCAATAAAAACTAATATATTATAGTACATTTTAATACTTAAAACTGTAGCAAATTAAAAAAGATACATAATTAAAATAAAAATGTTATATCATGGAGTGATTATATTTTTATATTTAAACAATGTAAAATAAATAACTTAGAGACAAAGAATCTTTAAAGTATATTTTAACATAAACACTTGTCGAAACAGCAGGCTTGACCCTCCAGCAAGGTTCTGAGTAAGCGGGTTTGCGACCCACAACCTGATTATCCAGTCAGACAAAGACATACTAGGATGTTGACTCAAATTTCCAAATCCAACAACATGAACAAAAGATGATCCCTTACAGTGGATACCTCGTTTTGGTGCTTGACTCATTACCAGGATCAAGCCACCCCCTTCACCATCCAGCTGTGTGATCAACACAATCATGTTCCTCTTATACTTGATTCACAATAGCTATATAATCACATCTCTCAATAAAGATTGTTATCTAGTAGCTAAATATTTTTCCCTTTGTAACTCTGCTAAAACAGCACAGTTACAACACACTTTATAAAGAGGATTTTTGTTTGAATTTTTGTGAGAATTAGTAAAAGTGTCAGGATTGACAATTTTCTTCCCCTCAAAACCCAGGGCCAAGAGCGAGATTCAAACCCTGAACTTGACATGGTAGTTTCCATAATGCCTGGTATTACCCATCCTAATCACAAAGCTTGGAAGCTGGGTAAACCATTATCCAAGTTAGACAAATCAACATATTTAAACCAAACTGTTGATCAGAAATGGATTACTGCTGCCCCAGTTTGTCAGATGGATTTTATCACTCCATGCAAGTAGACACTGATAAATAGATGTAATCTGAGAGTCACTAAATACAACCTCATTTATCATAATGGTCAGCAAAAATTAATGACTCAAGGGTTTTTTGCGTACTGGATGAAGTACTCTTTAGATGATGTAGACAAAATAGGAGCCATGGATCCAGGTGGTATTGCTTAGTTGAAATTTGGTACGTATTGGAAAAATTTCACAGTTCAACTTTTAATAGTTAAGCCCTCACTAAATTACTCAATAAAACCAAATATTGTCCTTATCTAACTTTTATTTAACAATGCATCCAGTAGTTGGTCTACTCCGCTACATCCCATATAACTTGATATTAAGTCAAATTATTACTAGAAGATGGGACCCTGCCTTGGGTACTTTGTCATCGGCGCCTCCTAATGTTACCCCAACGCATTAGAATCTTGGTGTCTTTCCTGCCAAATCCAAAACTGAGACAGTTCTACCTTCTCAATATCCAGAGTTCTATGGAGAAGACACTTTAATCCTTTCTCAGACCATCAATCTAGGACTCTTTTGGTTGGGTTTAATCATCTTTTTGAACCCCAGTGTATCTTTTGGAAATTTTACAAAACAGTGTCACAACATCTTCAATTACTCCCTCTCAGGGAATTAACGCCCCAAGTAGATCACCAAATGGCTCACCAAATGGTTCACCGGCCAGCCAGTAAACTGGTGGCCCCATTATCAGTCAACCATATATGACAGGGATCACCCAATCCAGATCCTAAATGGAACACAACTTGAATAAGCCTCATGAACCAAGAGGAACATTACTTAGATAAGCCCCATGACCCCTATGATGTACATGGACGGCATGTGGCCTGTCATGATACTATATATTATTCAATATTCACATTCAATAAAGTATCATTCTCTTCTTAAATCTTCCCCTTATCTCATTTATTATGCTTCCCATAAGTATAAACACGACACCAGTATTTGAAGCTTCATTGGTGGTTAATTATCAACTCTATGTGAATTTGGGTGGTGATCCCTCACCACATGGAGACTGCTTCTTATTATCTGTCATTTCTTTCACATTACTCAACTCTTCTATGTCTGAGTTTTTGGAAGCAGTTTGTCATGAAATTGTGTTCCTTTTCTCCTGTTCTATTGATATATCTGTGTTTACCATGTTCATCTGTATAAGCTCCTTCTTGAGCTTCCAATTTTGGACTGTTTTTTAATTTGTGTTTCCTTCTCCAGTTGTGGTGGTTGAGACTGGTTCTGCTGTTTCCTGGTCCCATTGTGTCATGCCCTGCCCCAAAGGGCAGGCTCTCTAAATTATCATATTTGATGTTTAATTTTGATTTTAATCTTTCAGTATTTTTTAATATTTGGAATTTTAAATTAGAAGTTAATATTTAAGTATTTTAAATTAATTACCTTGTTTTTCTCTTCAATTTGCGTTTGAATTGACGCGGTTGTCACCCACTGTCTTCCCAACTATTCAAATAGCTTATATTTCTCTACTTTAAGTTAGATTTATTCTTATTTTTGCTTACCTTTTTGAAACTCCTTTTTTCAAGTTGTTGCCACTCTCCCCAGCCTATTCTGCCTATCAAACTTGAACTGGTCTTTGTGTTTCTCCTTTTTTTTGAACCTGATTGTCTCCAACTTCTCCGGTTGCTCCTCCTCTTGGCTGCTCCTCCTGTTGATCATGGCCCAACTGAAAAGGCTTTCTCTTCTATAAATAAAGAGCTTTTGAAGAGTAGGCTTTAAGCCAAAATTCTAAGTGATTTCTTCCCCTTCAATTTTATCCAAATTTAACTTGAGATCTTAATTTTTAAGAATTTATATATTTTTATTAGTTTCATTTCAAAGTTTAGTTTTTCATTTCTTTTAAACAGATGGAACTCATAAGACAGCAAGCCTTAGGCTTGTTGTATCCGTTGTTTTCCCTTAAAGAAGTGTTCAATAGTTATATGTACCAATTTGCGGATGGAGAATATCTTAATATTGACATTCCCTTAGTTATAAATTGCTCATTATTAAATACTTTGTTTTATATTATTTGCTTAGGGGTTTTACAATCAATCACTCCTTTTGTAACACAATATAGGTTTTTAGCAGGGTTCTGTAAAATTATCTTACAGACAGTTCCTACGTTTCTACATATTTTAAATTTGAATCCTAATGCCTTGCACGCCCTAGTTTATAACCTTGCGCCATTATGGGCAAGACCTTACATTATTTTGGCTTCCCATGGGATTGACCCAGGCAACACTTTTTCCATCTCTTCTATTATTTTTTTAGCTTTGTTTCTCTCATATATTATTGTAACTTTGTTATCTTTAGTAGTTTTCTTACTTGGTTGGTTATATGATAAGGTTTTTTGTAATAAGGAGGATCATACCCCCACTACTTACACCAACCAAACAGTAGTTCTCAATACCTTAGCCCATAGTTCACCACCCCCTATTATTTTTAACACTCTAGACTATGCACAGGCCCACTTTACTGCTTATGGGTCTGAGTTCTCCACCAACTCCCAGAAGGTCCTCTACCTTGCCGAGAAGCTCACTGGTCACTAAAGAGATTGGTTTAGCTCTCATTTGATATGCAACCTGGGCATCCTTCAGAATTATGACCTCTTTTTCAGTTTACTCATATCTTTTTCTGGAGAAGACAATTAGTCATCCACTCCCTCTGCGTCTCAGTTTGCAGGTCTCACACAAGGTTTTCTTCCACTTGGCAAATACAACCGGAAGTTTTGCTCCCTTCAGTCAAGACTACAAGACTCTGATGCTGAGGCTTGCAGCTTCTACAAGATAGTCCTCAACAGATTGCTCCAGGAATTTTTGGTCCACCACGGCCTCCCCAAAGAACTAGAACCTCTTATCAGAGAAGTGGTTAAGTGGAATTGGAAATATCTTTCTTTGAAAACACACTCTCCTTCTAACCTATCTCCTACAGCCCAGTTGTTTATCCCAGACAAGGCCTCACTCTCTCCAACCCCTCCACCTGGCACCAAGCCAAAGTCTGGGGGAGGTTTTTGCCTTACTGCTGAGGAAGTCCTTAGAAGAAGGAACAACAACCTCTGCTCTTACTGTGGATCAAAGGATCATCTTCTACCAGCCTGTCCTCTCTCCAAACGTACCCCCTTTGCCAATAAGACCTCCTCCCTTGCTTTGCTGTCCCTCAACAACACTTCCAAGTCACCTACTGTTCTAGTGACCATTCATGGACCCTTGGGAAAGATCAAGGTGCTTGCTCTTCTTGACACTGGCGCTGATGCCAACTTCATTGAGGAGAAGCTTGCTAAACTACTTGGACTCCCCAATTTTGGATCTCTTGACATTAAGGTGGGAAACAGTACTCTCATTGGCGCCACACCTATCCTCCAACCTGTCACCATTGACTTGGAGGGCTCTCCATTCCACATCACGTATAACTCTTCCCCCAACTTATCCTTTCTGTTCATCCTTGGATTCCCTTGGCTAAGAGAGTCTTTACTTAACTTTGATCACCCAAACAACAAGATATCATTTACATGCAATGACGTTGTCAAATTGTTATCCCTAGTACCTGGTACCCTTGGCTTGACCCCTCCCAAACCAAACCTGACTGCTATCTCTAGTACCATCCCAGATACTCTTTCCTCCAAGGACAAAGATGGATTACCTTATTGTTACTCTGGCTTCAAGGATTGTTTTAGTGAGGAGGAATGTAACCTTCTACCTCCTCATAGGCCCTACAATATTAAGATTAACCTTAAGCCAGGCACCACTCCTCCCTGGGGAAGGCTTATTCCTCTCTCTGACTCCAATAACACTCTACTAAAAAACTACATCAACAATGAACTCTCCAAGGGTTTCATCTCTCAATTGACTTCCCCATGTTCTTCCCCCATCTTCTTTGTTAGTAAATCCAATGGCTCCAAGCGCCCTTGTGTAGACTATAGAGCTCTCAATGAGATCACAATCAAGGATAGATGCCTTATTCCTTCTGCTGAGGCTCTGACAGATTGCCTCACTGGTAGTTCCGTATACACCAAGATTGATCTCTGAAGTGCCTTCAATCAGATCAGAATCTCTCCTGGCCACAAATAGAAGACCGCTTTCCGTACCCCGTTTGGGTTATATGAGTACAACGTAATGCCTTTTGGATTATGTAACGCTCCGTCAACATTCCAGGCCTTAATGAATGAGGCACTTCTGCCCTTCCTTAATGAGTTTGTTGTCGTCTATCTTGATGATATCCTTGTATACTCATCTTCCATCAACAACCATGTCACCCACGTCCGCCAAGTACTCCAGAGACTTTGAGACTACAACCTGTTTGCAAAATCTTCTAAGTGCTCATTCTTTTGCACCAAGGTTGATTTCCTCGGCTACGTTGTCACTCAAAATGGTTTTGCTGTCTCCCCTAGCAAGGTGGATGCTATTCAAAGCTGGCCTGTTCCCAAGACCCGCTCACAACTTTGTGGCTTCCTTGGATTGGCAAGCTATTGCCGTAAGTTTGTGGAAAATTTTTCTTCTCTAGTTTTGCCACTCACTACCCTCACTTCTCCTTCCGTTCCTTTTGTCTGGACACCTGAGGCCCAGCTTGTGTTTGATGCTACAAAGGCTGTCTTTGTCTCCCCACCTGTCCTTCTGATGCCTGATCCTTCTAAACCCTTCTCAGTTGAGACTGATGCCAGCAACTATGCCGTTGGTGGTGTTCACCTTCAGCTTGGGGGGATGGGATGCAACACCCTGTTGCATACTTATCTCAAAAACACCTTCCAGCTGAACAAAACTACCCTGTACACGACAAGGAACTTCTTGCCATCATCAAAACACTCAAGCATTGGCGTCGCTAGCTTGAGGGACTTGAGGAGCCCTTTCTCATTTATACCAACCATAAGAACTTGCTTTACTTCACCGAGTCATGCTGCATTTCCCAAAGACACGCTGGATAGGTACTGGAGCTGTCAAATTTCTGCTTCAAGCTCGTGTACAAAAATGGTGTACTTAATACCCTACCTGACGCTCTTAGTCATCATCCTTCATTATCCAATGTTGACAAAGACTATGAACTCCTTAACACCAAGATGATTCTTCCACCCAAGAGCTTTCTGAAACTTAATGTTATCAGTACTACAACCCCCAATATACTGAAGCAAATCCATAAATCTCAGCTTTCCAATAAGACCTCGTCTCAGATCATTGATGCTCTTACAAACAATAAGACAGTCACAAACCCTTCATTCTCCCTGATGGATGGTGTGTTACACTTCAACAACCTTTTGGTAGTTCCTTCTCCAGATCTTCAACAGGTTCTAACTATCACGTTCCATGACTCCCTTGCTGCAGGCCACTCTGGATACAAGAAAACGCTTTCTAAACTCCACAATCACTTCTGGTGGCCAAAGATGTCCACCTTTGTCAAATCATACGTCAGCAGTTGCCTAGTTTTCCAGAGAAGCAAACACTCCACCCAGAAACCTGTGGGTCTTCTATGTCCCCTTCCAGTCCCTGAAGGTCCTTGGCAGTCTGTCTCTTTGGATTATATTGTCCATCTCCCTCAGTCCAAAGGTTTTGATGCCATACTGATCATTGTAGATAGATTCTCAAAGCAGGCTATTTTTGCTCCCTGCAATTCTAACATCACCGCAAAGCAGACTGCTTCCCTCTTTGTCAAGAACGTCTTCATTCACCACGGTACTCCAAGAGACATTGTCTCTGACTGTGGACCACAATTCCTTTCCCTGTTTTGGAAGAAGTTTATGACTCAGCTAGGTGTTCACCTTTCCCTTAGCACCTCTTATCATCCCCAGTCTGATGGGCAAACCAAACGTACCAATCAGACACTAGAATGTTTCCTTTGCTGTTTTTCTAACAAACAACAAGACAATTGTGCTTCTCATTTACCTTTGGCCCAGTATTCCTACAATGTTACTCCCTATTCCTCTACCAAGATGACTCCGTTCATGGCAAATTTAGGCTACACTCCTGCCTTTGTTCCTTCTGTCATTGCCTCAGTTTGTTCCCTGTTAGCCGAAGAGTTTCTTGTCCAGCTAAAACTCATCCAGAATTCCTTAAAAGAGAATCTCTCTAAGGCTATTGAGGTTTACAAGGTCCAGGCCAACTGTCATTGTCAGGAGGAAAAGGGCATTCAGTTCAACAATCTCGTATATCTAAATACAAAAAATCTTCCTATCAGATGGCCTTCCTGGAAACTTGGTCCACGGTTCATAGGGCCTTTTCCTGTAACAGAAAGGGTTGGGAAGGTTGCATATTGTATCAGGCTTCCTCCAGGGTATTGCATTCATGACGTCTTCCACGTGTCTCTCCTCAAACTCCAGACTTCTCCTCCTCCTTCTCATCAGAACAACAAAGCACCTCCCCCCTCACATGGTCCAAGGGACCCCTGAATATGAGGTTGATTGTATTATCAACCATTGTTACCACTATGGTAAACTCCAATACTTGGTTCTTTGGAAGGGATATTCTGTTGAGGAGAGTTCTTGGGAGCCACTGTCCAGCCTTGGAAACTGTCCTGATGCCATCAACTCTTATATCCAAGCACATCCTGAGCTTGGATCTGGAGGGGGTAATGTCATGCCCTGCCCCAAAGGGCAGGCTCTCTAAATTATCATATTTGATGTTTAATTTTGATTTTAATTGTTCAGTATTTTTTAATATTTGGAATTTTAAATTAGAAGTTAATATTTAAGTATTTTAAATTAATTACCTGGTTTTTCTCTTCAATTTGCATTCAAATTGACACAGTTGTCACCCACTGTCTTCCCAGCTATTCAAATAGCTTATATTTCTCTACTTTAAGTTAGATTTATTCTTATTTTTGCTTACCTTTTTGAAACTCCTTTTTTCAAGTTGTTGCTGCTCTCCCCAGCCTATTCTGCCTATCAAACTTGAACTGGTCTTTGTGTTTCTCCTTTTTTTTGAACCTGATTGTCTCCAACTTCTCCAGTTGCTCCTCCTCTTGACTGCTCCTCCTGTTGATCATGGCCTAACTGAAAAGGCTTTCTCTTCTATAAATAAAGAGCTTTTGAAGAGTAGGCTTTAAGCCAAAATTCTAAGTGATTTCTTCCCCTTCAATTTTATCCAAATTTAACTTGAGATCTTAATTTTTAGAATTTATACATTTTTATTAGTTTCATTTCAAAGTTTAGTTTTTCATTTCTTTTAAACAGATGGAACTCATAAGACAACAAGCCTTAGGCTTGTTGTATCCGTTGTTTTCCCTTAAAGAAGTGTTCAATAGTTATATGTACCAATTTGCGGATGGAGAATATCTTAATATTGACATTCCCTTAGTTATAAATTGCTCATTATTAAATACTTTGTTTTATATTATTTGCTTAGGGGTTTTACACTCAATCACTTCTTTTGTAACACAATATAGGTTTTTAGCAGGGTTCTGTAAAATTATCTTACAGACAGTTCCTACGTTTCTACATATTTTAAATTTGAATCCTAATGCCTTGCACACCCTAGTTTATAACCTTGCGCCATTATGGGCAAGATCTTACACATTGTGTCATGTTATTTTGGCATCCAGAATATTATCCTGCTCCGTCCACCAACAAAATTTCTCATGAAGTTGTGTCAGCTTTATCATCTTATTCTGAATCCACCCTCAGTCACATGTCCCAGGTTTATCATGTTATGATAAAGGTTTTGGTGGATGCACGTAAATGGTTATTGTCTGCAGCAGAGCGCAATCCACATGTGTTAACTGAGAGTACATTCTTATACCTTTTTAAATACTGTGTGTATATCTATTGAGGAGCTAAAAGTCTACCAGAAGTTTTACGCCTTTCATCAGGGTACCTGTCCTCTGTTGGTATTCCTTACTCAGTTTCTGGCTTATTGTCAAACCATCAATGTTCTGAAGTGAATAAGCTCTCAGTGTTGTGGTTAACAGTTGACCAAACTTCACAAGATTTAGCAGTTTTGGATTCCCTGTTAACCACAACTGAGGCCCTGGTAGGCCAAATCCTTTCTCTGGTCTCAAATTCTTCCGCTACCAGACAAGGTGTGTTGGCAATTGAAGCCACACACCCGCTGCACACTCCTGGTTTTCTGGGACTTGTTCTGCGGTGGTGTCCTCCAGCCAGAGTCAGGATTGTTCTTCATGTGGTTCTTCTCAGGAGCAATTGGCAATTTGAACAAACCTGCCAAGGCAAATGAAGCACCAGTAGTGGCCATTCCTGAGAGTTCATTAGCTATGCTTCAGCACGTTGTACCTGCAAAGTCTTCAATAGTTGAATCCAAATAGTTACCCCTTGTTTACATCAATTGTGATCATCTTGTCCTTCCTGTTGCTGTCCAAGAAATAATTGAGAAATATTTTCAGGGGCATCCTGCCTCTTTAGCTGCTGTCTGTACCACCAAAGAGAAGCAGGATCCTGCTGAGATTGCAACATTTGCTGCAAATAAATCTATCTCTGGTTACTTCTTGCTTTATGGTAGCATCAACACCAGTCAAACCATCTATTGGCCAGCCATTCTATTGGATACAGGTGCTTCTGAGAATTTCATGAGCTTTGAAACTGCCAAATTTATTAAAACTCAAGTATCATCCTGGAATGTTAGTTAGGGGTGAAAACTGTCAAACATTTCCCTCTTTCCAACTTAAGAAACCAGTGACATTTGTAGTTGCGGGTCAATCCTTTACTGCACGGTTTTCCATATGCTCTACTCTTATGTATCCTATCATCTTAGGAGTAGACTGGTGGCAGGATCATAACGTGCCAATCCTCTTCAAGGAAAACAAATTGCAAGTTGATCATTGTTTGTGTATACCCATTTGCATTCCACTGTTGGGGATATCCAAGTTGGAGCAGTCTACCCAGACTATCTAGGTGGTTTCTATTACTATGCCTTTGAGTTTGTATTTACTGGTATGCCTTCAGCCTTGGCCCTCAAAATTTGACGCCACTAAGGGCAAGGTTATCCCCAAGCATACTCAGTTTGACTTTGACTTCAAGGTCACTGTTGATCTCATCCACATTGCTTCTCATATTTACCCGTTAACTCTGAAGGAGGATGCATGCTTAGAGGAGTGGACCCAGGATATGTTGGCAAAGGGTTACATTTTTAAGAAGGCCTCACTGATCTTTTCCCTGTTGTTGTTTGTCCAAAAGTTAGACAGGTCATTGCAAGCTTGTGTGGACTATGGGAACCTAAACAATATCACCATTCCTGATCCCTACCCTTTGCCTCTTGAAGCTCAAATCTCTTGTTGAGTTGAAAAGGCTAAGGTCTTCTCAAAACTTTATCTTTTGAATTAATTCAATTAGATCAGGATAACAGAAGGAATGGAGTGGTTGACTGCGTTTGGAACAAAGAAAGGCATCTTTCATTTTGTTTTATGCCTTCTGGGTTAAAAAATACTCCTACATGTTTTCAGAGGTTGATAGATCTGGTTTTGGGAGATCTACTGGGGAGTGCCATCACTTATATGGACAATATTTTGGTATTTTCTCCAGATGAGGAATCCCATAAGGCTCACTTGTTGGTGGTGGTAGAGTGTATTCTTCAAGCTAACTTGATCATTAAGCAAAGTAAGTATGAATTCTTTAAATGTAAGGTTACCTTTTTGGGGAACATTATCTTTGAGGGTGGTCACACTATTGCTCCTGACAAGGAGGCAGCAGTTTGTGAATATGCAACTCCTGTGACTGTATCCCAGCTTTGTAGATTTTTGAGCACTTGTACTTTCTTGAAGAAGTTCACCCCTCATTTGTCCAAAGTAGCGGCCCCTTGTACTTGGCCAGTGGGAAGAGAACTCTGGTCTGGACGCCAGAGTGTGCAGAAGCATTCTTAGCTGTTAAGGATATCCTGTTGTTGTCATCTGTGTTGAGACATGTGGATCCTGAGCTTCCTTTTGTGGTTTCCACAGATGCTTCAAAATATGCTGTGGCAGGGGTGTTGCTGCAAACTGTTATTGATGGTATTGAGAGACCTTTAGGGTATTTCTCCCAGAAAATGAAAGCATGTGAACGGAATTATATGACCTACAACAAGGAATTTTTGGTGGTTGCTACAAAAGTAAAACATTCAAAGCCCCGGGCTGGAATCAAACCTGCTCCTAGCCGCCAAGCGGGGCAAGCAGGTGGGGGAGATTTCCCCTCACCTGTCATGAATGACATTTCAATACTTGTATTGAAAACCCAAGAGTTGATCCCCAGTTCCCAGAAGGCGGATCAAACCCTCCAGACCAGTCCAGGATCCGCCAAACTGTTAAATCACAGACTCAAACCGGTAAATTACTCTGTAATCCGCCAGCCTACTACAGAGGACCCTCCAAAGACTACTCAAGTCACACAAAGTGGACAGGAGACCGCCCACTTGTTAAATTTCAAACCCAAGTTAACAAGTTACTCTGAGATCCACCAGCCTCCCAAAGACAATTCCCCAAATGGTCATCAGATTGATGCCAACCTTGAGCCACCAAAGACCCAAACCTATGCAGAGGTTGCAGCTTGCCTTAAGGAGGTTAAAACAAAACCTATTTTTAACCTTGCCAATGACCACCAGCAACTGCCAGTCTCCCGCTCAGAAGGGGTAGTACAATTGGACTACTCAGGTGACATAGTGAACAGTGGCGGCAAAACAAAGCATCGCCTTTCTGATTTGCCAGAACAGGAACAACCTGGATCTGCCACCCTTGAGACCCCAAGCCAAGACCCACGTCCCGCCAGTGCCTTGTCTGCAAACCTGAACCCTGCAAAAATCAAAGAAGCAAAGTCCCAGGGTATAAAAACCCTGGCAGTACAGCAAAGACCCCATTGTCATTTTTGATAATAAAGTTTTATGAAACTTTGGTTCAAACAAATCTTACTCTATCTAGTATTAGTGATCTTCCATCTTAATTCCAGTCCAGTAGACCGCCAGGCTGCCGCACTCCCCCAAGACCAATCTGCTGAATTGCCCCAGGCATTATACTGTCCCCGGGAGCCCCCTTTGGACCTGTGAATTTTACTGAATACCCCCAACCCAGCCTATTCAGAGTACAACTTGGAGACCATCCTCATTGCCAACCCCTTGGCTAGGACTAGAGAAACCAAATACATAGGATGAGAAGGAAAGTGGTACAAAAGGCCACCAAGATTGTTCAAAGACAAGTACAATTATCTGCCTGCCTTTTTTTCCTATGACTCTTCCCTTAACCCCACAACCAGACTGCCTGCTGGAACCTACCGCCGCAGCCAAGACCCCCTCTACCCAACTGTTTGGAGTACTATACATTACTTTGACCGGTTTGGTGGATTCTGTGGTCCCCAACTCCAGACCCTGGTCCATACTCGGACAATCCGTATCTTACATTATCAAGTTAGCACCCATTCTATGGTGGGCCCTACCCGCCGGCTTGACCGCACCTCACCCCGAGCCGCCCAATGCCTCTACCTATGACTGGCTCCCTGACATTATGACAATCTTTTAAAAACACGGTAACCTGGGCCCCAAGATGTTATTAACACTTGGGGCAACTTATATGCTCTTTTTTGTGATAATTACTTATTACACCCATAAGGCACTTACCTCCATGATACTCCCATGGATGAAGAACCAACCTGCCAAAGAATTGAAAGACCCTGCACCTGGTGCAGAACACCAGAACCCAGCCATATCACAAGTGCAAAATGTGATAGTGAACCAGACCATAACCAAGGTGGGTATGCCCCAGATGGGCAAACTCACCTTAGAAGAAGCCTGCTGAGCCATGCCAGTCCTCCACCTCCACTTCCAAACCAACACCAATGCCTACCCCAGTGACACTGAGAAAGTCTTGGGGATGGCTGCCATGCTATCAGGAGACGCACTGGATTGGTTTTGGAAAGCCACCACCAAAGATGTTGAATTTTGCCTTGAATATTTGAAATTTGAAGCTGAACTCATGAGCACTGGCAATGACCAAGACACCAGATACTATGCGCTGAACTCTATGTTAGAGATCCGACAAGCAAACCACCTTATCCAAGCCTATATTGACAAGTTCCTTAAACTGAAAACGCGCACCCAACTTGAAGATGAATTATCTGCCATTATCTTCAGAAAGGGAGTCAATTCAGCCATGAAAGACCTGTTGAAGCACCACCTGCCTACACTGAGCCTAGAGGAATTACTTCCCCTATGCAAAGGCCTGAGTCTAAACCAAGAAGGACAGAACTTGTACCCTGCCCAAGCCGGCAGGGCCATGACACCTAATTGACCTGGAATGTCCCCTGACAAGTTACAACACCACTATTGAGATGGGTTATGTTTCTACTGCCATGAGGCCGGGCACCTAACCAGAGCATGCCCTAAGAAGAATACACTTCCTGTATCCTTGGCAAAAATAAACACCTCTGCACAATCTTATAAACTCATCCAAGTGACCATAGACTGTATGGGAATCAAGCGCCAGATAGAGGCCTTTATTGGCACAGGAGCCAATGAAAGCTTCATTGATGCCAACCTGGCAAATGAACTAGGACTAACAGCTTCAGAGCGTAGCCTACAAGTAACCATGGGAAAAGTTCCCTGGACACTGGCTACAAATGCAAACAGGAAATTCCCTTGACAATTGGACAGAATGTGTATCCAACTCCCTTGATCCTCTTGCTGGGACTGCCTCATCCTCTAGTACTGGGGGACTCATGGTCCGACAGACATGGTCTGATTCTAAACTATTGTGAGCAGACCGCCACTTAGGACAACCCAAATCTTGCAACACTGCTCTGTTCCATATGAGTCCTGGCAGAGCCCCAACCAACAGACTCTTAACCATAAAGATGGAATCCAGCGTTGGGAAACTACCTACTCCCCTGCAGAAGTGGGACCACATATTTAGCAAAGAAGCGGCCACAAAACTACCCAGCCACTCAATCTACAACCACGCTATAGACCTACTACCAGGTACCCAACCCCACCACAGGCCCATCTATAGTTGCAACCACCAAGAACAAGCGGCCTTGAGAGCTTACTTGGAGGATATGACAAAAAAGGGTTTCATCCAAGTATCAAAGGCCCCCTGCTTGTCACCAATGCTGTTTGTAGGGAAGAAGGACGGCGGAATGCGTCCCTGCATGAACTACCAGAAGCTGAATGATATTACTGTGAAGAACAGTTAACCCATCCCCAACGCCAATGACCTTTGCAATGTACTAACTGGAGCCCAGGTGTACTCAAAAATTGACCTAAGAGATGTGTTCAACCAAATCTAAATCAAAGAGGGCAACAAATAAAAAACGGCGTTCAAGACCAGGTATGGACTCTATGAATACCTGGTGATGCCATTTGGACTATGCAACACCCCCAGCACCTTCCAGCGCATGATAAACACTGTATTGGGTAAATACCTTGACCAGTTCTGTGTGGCCTATCTCAACGACATCCTCATCTACAGCAAGACCCATGAGGAACACCTGCGCCACCTAGACCTTATACTAGAAAAACTCTCCAAAGCAAACTTACATGCTAAACTTAAGAAGTGTGAATTCTTCCAGTCTGAAGTTGAGCTCCTGAGATACATAGTGAAGACTGGCGGTTTTGCCATGGCACAGGACAAAGTAGAAGCAGTAACATCTTGGCCGGTGCCCAAATGCAGGAAAGATGTGAGAAGTTTTTTGGGCCTGGCAAATTATTGCAGGGATTTCATCCAAAAATATTTTCTCTGATTACCTTGCCCCTGACCTGCCTTTTCTCTGACAAGGTTACCTTTGTTTGGACTGACAAGTGCACATCAGCATTTGAGGCCTTGAAACTTGCCTTCACCTCTGCCCCCGTACTGGCCATGCCCGACCCATCCAAGCTATTTGTACTGGAAACCAACACATCCAACTTTGCAGTGGGCGGGGTCCTTCTTCAGGAAGGAGGGGGACAGTATGCTACATCCTGTAGCCTATTACTCCAAGAAGATGCTGCCTGCCAAAGGAAACCACCCAATCTACAACAAGGAGATGCTTGCAATAATAAAGACCCTGAAACATTGGCGCCAGTACCTATGTGGTGCCAAATTTCCAGTAAAGGTCTTAACTGACCACAAGAACTTGGTTTACTTTTTCAAACCCAGACAGCTAAACCAGAGACAGGCCAGATTGGCCTTGGAACTGGCTGACTATACCTTGACCATTGACTACAAGCCTAGGAAGGTGAAGGTGAACGTGGTACCTGACGCCCTGAGTAGAAGAGCTGATCTGATGCCTTCCTCTACAGAAACCAAGGACCACAACACACATGTACTCCTTGACCCGGCCAGCCTAGGCATCCAACTGATGTAATGAAGATCATGACTTGCAAACCCAACATAATTGAGGTGCAGAAACAAGACAAATACTCAGCAGACCTTGTTGCTGATTTGACCTCAGACCCAGAGAGCCGCCACCACAAGAAAGGATTCTTGCTGAAAGGATCCACCCTGCTACTACACAACTGGATCTATGTACCAGAAGGCAAGACAAGGACCAAAGTACTCATTAACTACCATGACTCAGAGATGGCCGGCCACCCTGGCAGACTCAAAACACTCCAAGGAATCAAGAAGAATTACACTTGGCCCTGACTGGACAAAGATGCGGCCACCTACATTGAAGGCTGTGAGACATGTGGAAGAACCAAAACCCACAAATCCAAACCTGAAGGCCTGCTAAGACCACTAGACATACCCGCAGGGCCCTGGCAGTCCATGTCAATGGACTATATTGTAGAGCTGCCCCCCTCCAACGCGTTTAACACCATCCTGGTCATGGTAGATAGATTTACTAAGATGTCCTATTTTGTCCCTACCACCACCCACTGCACCGCCGCGGAGACAGCTAGACATTTCCACAACCGCATCCTAACTCAACACGGCACTCTGGCAGAAATCATCACGGATAGAGGACCACAATTTACCTCCAAATACTGGACTCAGGTGATGAAGGACTTGGGGGTAAAGCACTGTGTATCAACCTCCTACCACTCACAGACCAACGGCCAGACTGAACAAGTAAACCAAATACTTGAACAATACCTACAATGCTATGCCAACGCCAACCAAGATAACTGGGCTGAGATGCTACCCATGGCACAGTATGCCTACAACAGCAAAGACCACGCCTCCACGGGGATGTCCCCCTTCAAGGCCAATTATGGGTTTGACCCATCTTGGGATCCTAGTATTGGTATTAAGGAAATAAATCCATCAGGACAAACCTGGATTGAACAGATACACAACACCTAACAACCCTGTCTTAGGAACCTGACCCGCGCTGTCCAGACTTATAAGGCTTTCACCAACAAAAAGAGGATTCCTGGGAGAACGTTGAAGGTAGGGGACAAAGTCTATCTGGACTCTTGAAATGTGCCTCTGACTGTTCCCTGTCAAAAGTTAGCCCACAGAAGAAGTGGCCCCTACAAGATCACCAAACTAGTAGGTGAGGTAGCATTTGAGCTAGAATTACCCCCTTGTGGAAAATACATAACATCTTCCACCGCGCGCTTCTATTCAAGAAAGAGGGAAACTCCCTCCCCCATCAGAAACTCAAGAATGACCCCCCTCCCATCCAAGTAGGACAATCTGAAGAATACAAAGTTGAATATGTTCATGGAGACTGTACCCACTACAAGACCCTCCAGTACTACGTCAAGTGGAAGGGATATCCACCCAAGGAAAGCACCTGGGAATCATTAAGCAACCTACCCAATGCCCAACTAGAAATCCAACAATACCTTGAGAAGAAGGCCAGGAAGGAAGGGACCCCTGGGAAGGAAGAAGATGATGTCATGAATGACATTTCAATACTCTTATTGAAAACCCAAGAGTTGATCCCCAGTTCCCAGAAGGCGGATCAAACCCTCCAGACCAGTCCAGGATCCGCCAAACTGTTAAATCACAGACTCAAACTGATAAATTACTCTGAAATCGGCTGGCCTACTACAGAGGACCCTCCAAAGACTACTCAAGTCACACAAAGTGGACAGGAGACCGCCCACTTGTTAAATTGCAAACCCAAGTTAACAAGTTACTCTGAGATCCACCAGCCTCCCAAAGACAATTCCCCAAATGGTCATCAGATTGATGCCAACCTTGAGTCACCAAAGACCCAAACCTATGCAGAGGTCACAGCTTGCCTTAAGGAGGTTAAAACAAAACCTATTTTTAACCTTGCCAATGACCACCAGCAACTGCCAGTCTCCCGCTCAGAAGGGGTAGTACAATTGGACTACTCAGGTGACATAGTGAACAGTGGCAGCAAAACAAAGCATCGCCTTTCTGATTTGCCAGAACAGGAACAACCTGGATCTGCCACCCTTGAGACCCCAAGCCAAGACCCACGTCTTGCCAGTGCCTTGTCTGAAAACCTGAACCCTACAAAAATTGAAGAAGCAAAGTCCCAGGGTATAAAAACCCTGGCGGTACGGCAAAAACCCCATTGTCATTTTTGATAATAAAGTTTTATGAAAATTTGGTTCAAACAAATCTTACCCTATCTAGACTTAGTGATCTTCCATCTTAATTCCAGTCCAGTAGACTGCCAGGCCGCTGCACTCCCCCAAGACTAATCTGCTGAATTGCCCCAGGCATTATACCGTCCCCAGGAGCCCCCTTTGGACCTGTGAATTTTACTGAATACCCCCCAACCCAGCCTATTCAGAGTACAACTTGGAGACCATCCTCATTGCCAACCCCTTGGCTAGGACTAGAGAAACCAAATACATAAGATGAGAAGGAAAGTGATACAAAAGGCCACCAAGATTGTTCAAAGACAAGTACAATTATCTGCCTGCCTTTTTTTCCTATGACTCTTCCCTTAACCCCACAACCAGACTGCCTGCTGGAACCTACCGCCGCAGCCAAGACCCCCTCTACCCAACTGTTTGGAGTACTATACATTACTTTGACCGGTTTGGTGGATTCTGTGGTCCCCAACTCCAGACCCTGGTCCATGCTCGGGCAATCATTATATTACATTATCAAGTTAGCACCCATTCTATGGTGGGCCCTACCCGCTGGCTCAACCGCACCTCACCCCAAGCCGCCCAATGCCTCTACCTACAACTGGCTTCCTGACAACACCTGTATTTGCTTTGAAAAGCAAAAATCCAGGTGCAGAAACCATTCCTGCCCCAGTGGCAGCTGTGGGGCCCATTCTGGGCTCCAAAAGCTACACCCAAACCTTGATGGGTTTGTCTGGGCCTGGGTAGACTAATTTTAGATGCCCATTAAGCCCAGTTTAAGCCCACCCTTCATTAAGTAATTTGGGGTTCCCAATTGGGAACCTTTTTTTAATCAAATTCTTTTGCCTCAGGAATGCCTGTCAAGCCAGTCTAAAAATTATGATCAAATTGGGTAAACCCCATGACTCCTGAAGTCAAACCTGCCAGAACCAATGACCAGCCAAGCCAAGATGGGCCACCAAAAAGCCAAACAACTGTCCCTGAAAACCCCAAAAATGACCATGAAGCAGCCAAACAAACAGCAGAACCTGAAATGCCAAGCCTTTCCACACAGATAGCATCAGAAGAATACCCAGAGGCACCTGCATGTGAGTAAGTATATAAATCAGAAGCACTAGAAAAAGTTCTGTATTGTCATCCTTACCAAATAAAGTTGTTATGAACCTTTGGTTCACCAATCTGTTTCCATACCTATTTTTGATACTCTTCCATCTGCATATACCCAAGCGTCAGTACCCATCCACAGGGATAGATAGCCAGACTCCAGTTGACAAAACCAAAGCCTTCAACTACTACTGCCCACCCAACACTCCATTTGGCCCTATGCATTTCACTGGTTATCCCCCAAGCCCTGATCATAAACCCTGGATTTTGGAAGACTTGCAGTGGTACACCTGCACAAATGCCCCCAAGAAACCCTACCAAAAATTTCTGTGACGTCAAGGCAATCACCATTTACCCTTTGATCTTCAACGGGAAATCCAAAAATCCTGCTGCCTACCTGGTCCCCATGGAACCACCCCCAACAACCAAACTGACCATCTCAACCCATCCACTTCTGATGCCACTGGCCAGAGTATTCATATCCTGGGGGTGCTTTATCTGGCACTCACAGGATTTATTGATTCTGCCTTGCTGTAATACCCAGAGATGGTAGGTACTACTTGCAGTATATGTGACAGGAGGTTAACAAATTGGAACCCAGTCAAGGCAGTGAGGATTAGTTATATGGTCATTAACCAGCAGAAGACTTTAGCGTGGACATTGTATCTTCTGAAGCTTCCAGTGAAGTAGGTTAAGACGTAGTACAGAGTGGTGTACACCACAATAGACAGAGTGGAATGCAGGGACACCAGGGGAAGCCAGGGACCAGTTTGTGAGGAGTTGAGTTGTCCTGGGTCAAAGTGAGGGTCATGACCTAGTCCTTCTGGTGAGGGCCCAAAGAAATCCAATCCCTGTTGGTAGCCCCCAATTCCAAGGCAAGCTGTGAGCACAGCTGTGAAGATGAGGTGGTTTATCTTCCTTGGATTGGAGGGGTTTTGGCTGAGGCTTAACTATTGAAGTTGACTTAAGTTTGTTTTTAAGTAAGATTTCACTTTATTGAGGGTATTAATCTCAATAATAGCACAAGCTATTACTGAGGGGGGGTCCTTTATTTATAGTTCTTCCCACTTGCAAAGTTTTACAAGTGGGAATAAAAGCAAGGGATTGAAGAACCCAGAAGTTTGGACAAGGTTATTGGGAATTGGTATTTGAGGAGGTGGCCAAATTCTTGTTCTTTGAAAATCTGTTGGGGGTTTGGTCATTCTTTCCCAGAGCCAATGATTTCCTCTGGATGTGGAGTCAGGTGATGTTGAAGAGTCATGGGGCTTTCAGAATCTATTTTTGTTTGGGAAGGCATGGTTTGGCTGGAGTCTAGATTCAAATGTTTGAACTGTGAATTAAAGTCCCATCGGCTATGGGTAGAATTGCTGCTCACATCTGAAACTTGAATTGGACTTCCTTTGGTTGGACCAGAATATTTTTGAATTTTGAATCCTGAATTTCACCTTCTTCTAAATGACAGGAATAAAATTTTCCTTCCTTTGAAACTTGAATTTGCCCTTCAGAAGAAGGACAGGAATTGTTGTGGATTTGTTCCCCTGCAACCAGGGACTTTTCTGATTGGTTGTATTTTATTAGGAACTTTGATTGGCTGTGGGACGGGGCCTGGGACCCGGGTGGGTGGCTGGCAGCCAACTGGGACCCAGGGAGCAAGCAGGTGGCCTGGGGGCTGGGTGAGCAAGTGGGTGACTGGCAGCTGGGAGGTAGGCAGGCGGGAGGCAAGCAAGCGGGTGGGAGGCTGGCTGGGCGGTGGGGGTTTGGTGGGCGGGCGGGGGGTTGGTGGGTGCCTGCACGGTTGCGGCGGGCGTGGCGGGCATCTGTGTGGTTGCGGCAGGTGCCTGCTTGGATGTTAAATTGTTCCGGCAACCTTTAAAATCTGTTTTTATTTTATTTGATTTTTATTTCCCCCAATTAAAGGGGGAAAGTCCTCATTAAATTTTGCCTCTCTGACCAGATAATCTCCTTTTCTTTCCCAGCATTGTTCCTTGTTAATAATTTGATTTATTTCAGGAATATTCCTGACACTTGCCAGCAGCTGGGCCCTGGGCTGTGGCTGGAAAGGCCATTTCCTATCTGGTAAAGTTAGGTCCCATCATTTGGTGGGGCATGTCAGTACCTGCTTCAAATCTTCCCTCACCTGCTGGAGCTCCACAGTATTCCTGGTATACTGACGGTGATTGTAGAATCTCTGAAGCATTGGCAGCATCATCTGATGTCAGCACATCATTCTTTTACAGTCAGGACTAATAATAAAGCTCTCCTGTACTATTGCAGCCAAGGGTTTTGTCAGGACGTCAATCCAGATGGCATGGGGACTTGACTAGATACAAGTTCTGTTACAAGTTAATCAAAGGAATAGACAACCACTTGGCTGACACATTAAGCAGGAATCCTTCCCACCTCCCCAATACAAGTTTGGATGCTGAGTTCAACAAGCATACTTTGATTCCAGATTATACTATGGTCCCCTTTGTGCTGTTGCCACCTGCTACGCTTGTCACCATGTCCTTAGTGGAGGGTGTGGATCTAGACTTATATTCTAAGGTTAAGTTCTTGCATCCTTTATCAACAGGTTACAACAGGTTAGTGAATTTAGCCTGTAAACATCCTGTTGGTCAGCTACAGGGATACCACAAGATAGGGCTGGTGCTTTATCATCAAGGCTGTCTATGGGTCCCAGAAGTAACTATCAGGGACAAAATCATGGAAGCACATCACACTTGTCCTATGGCAGGTTACCCGGGGAAAAACAAGACAGTTGAGTTAATCTGCCAAAATATTTTGGAAAGGTTTTACAGTTAGGGGGAAGCCTATGTTTGAGATTGATTGGTGTGTGCTTTGTCCAAAGCAAGTAGAAATAAGACTACTGGTTTGTTGATTCCTTTACAACCATCTTCAGGGCCTTGGATGTCAGTATCTGTGGATTTCATTGGAGAACTTCCTGACTCCAATGGGTTCAATCCAATCATGATGGTGGTGAATTGGTTCACAAAAATGGCACATTTTTTTCCTTTCTCAACCACAATTAGGTCAGTGGAGACGGCAAGGTTGTTTCTAGACAGAATCTTCTCACTACATGGCATCCCAATGGACATAGTTAGTGATTGTGGACCCTAATTTATTTCTCAGTTCTGGGAAGCCTTCACTGGAGTTCTTGGGATCAATGTGATGAATGAAATTTTAATACTTGTACAGTAATTTTCAAACCTGTTGAGGTAAACATAAATTAGTCAGTTTAGAATGCATGAACTCAGTCTAAAAAAGAAATAAAAAATTAAGAGATTTAAATTAAATTAAAATAGATTTGGATCCACTTTGATTTTGTTTTTAGACTGAGTTCATGCGTTCTAAACTGACTAATATACATTTATCTCAACAGGTTTGAAAACAACTATATTGAAAACCTGGTAATTGAACCTCATCCCTCAGGAAATGCCTTGCATCAACCAGGGTAGACAGGAGCCCGCCAGACTGCCAGTTGGGCCAAACCCTGGGCTGCTGGAGATGCCTTGCCCCAACCAGGAGGAACAGGAATGTGACAGTCCACATGTTTGCTGGTTTGCAGGCGGGGCTAATGTTGGCTGAGTAAAAGTTTGGTTGATTGTTGAAGGTAGAGGCCTAGTGGGGAATGATGGTTACTAGGGAAGGTAAGGCCTAGCTAGTAGGTGTAAAGACTACTAGAGGAAAATGATGTCCCCACCTGGCAGAAGATATTGGCTGCTGTGGGCTAGAGTTCTTCACCCAGCAGGGAACAGTGGCTGCTTGGGGTGAGAATGAAATAGCTCAGCAGGGAACTTTGTCTGTTTGGGATGGGGAGTGATCCAGCCTGATGGCTAGTGTTTTCTGCTCAGGCTGAAAGATGTTTAGACCCTGGCAGGTAACACAGGCTGCCAGGGTAAAAGTGTATGCCAGCATGGTAGGGGACGCCTACCAGGGCTGTGAATTTTGTACCCCTGGCAGGTAGCACGGGCTTCCAGGGAGGGGAAGAGCTTTGGGGGCTATACATACCCTGATACACTTACAGGAGGTCTGTGAGCAAGCATCCTAACTAACATACTGGTAGGGTGTCCTTGTCTATGTTCCTACGGGAGCTTTGGGGAGGACCCATAGTGAGCATTAAAGGGCATAGATTTGCTCAGAGGTGTCACCAAGGCAGTTTGCTTGGGGAAGAAAGCTGCAGAACTTGGTGTTATCAGGCCTCTGAGAAGTAAAGCTGATTACTTTGCAACTGAAAGCCCAGACTTAATCACCTGGGTGAGTAAAAACAATGGCATAGACTTTATTGATCTATGGTTGGATGGCCTAAGTAGATTGCCACTTTTGAGGGCCCAGTCAAACGCCAGTTCAATGTAGACTCATGCCTGGGTCTTCAGGTTCTGGTAACAGAGACTGAGATAAAGAACCAAGGTGATTCACAGAATCAGCAGAGAAGACTAGTTGAGGAACTGTTAGTTCATATTGAAGTTTGGAACCAAAATGGTTCATTGTGCAGGTGGAACCAAGGTGGTTCCTAGTGATAATAATTTGAAGGGCTCATAGATCATGATGCAGGAGTAGCTGGCCATGATAAAGGAGTATCCAGAGAACTGATAAGCTTTTAAAAGACTAGAGTGAGCTGTTTTTTTCTAAGATGGAATGATTGCTGGATAGGCTGAAGAGCTGGCAGATGTGGTTGAATATCATGATGCAGGATTAGATGATCATGATACAGGAGCTGGCTGAAGGATCAGAAGATGATGACAAAGAACTGGTGGTCCAGAGAAATGAGCCAATATTTTGCCAAATCAATTTGCCAAGGTGGTAAAATGTGGAATGTTTTACCTTGGTTTAGTAGTAAACTCAACAAGTAATGTGGACAGAAGTGTGGATAAGATATTTATTTATTTATTAAGTTTCTAGGATAGATGTAGTTATGTTGCTATGAGAGATGGATATAAAGTTCTTTTGGTGGGATGTTTTCCTTGGATTTTACTATGTTTGTAAATATATGAGGAAAAAGTTGAAGAGGTTCAAAAAGAACAAACTAAATAGTATTCTACTATTTAAATTGGTTTAGGCTGAATGCAGGGAAGACCGGTGCCAGAATAATGGACCAGTTAACGCTTTGGTGCGCAAAGAGTTGTCAATTTGAGCGGTTTGAGCGATGGAAGTTGATTTCTTAGTTGGATATTGGTGGAACTTCAGAAATGGTCTATTTCTGCGCTCTGCATTTATTGGTTGAGTTCTGGCATGTTTCCTGATGAATATGATTGGTTGGAAGCCAAAAGCTTAAAGTATAAGCAAGGAAATAGTGAATTAATACTTTAAGCTTTTGGGAAAGTAAGTATGTAAGCTTAAGTTATTATAAGAAAAAGTGAGCGACAATGGTTTAAGCTTCTGAAGAAAGCCGTATTGAAGGCAAAACTGTTAGGAAAAAGACACTATAAGAAGGTGGCTGGCTGGAAAGTTACATGGTCTTTTCTGGGTCTTTTGAGTTTCTGCTGAGAAGTTTTGGGAAGCCTTTTGATCACCAGCAGGAGCTTGCTTGGACTGATACAAGTTAAATACCAAGGCCACTAAAGATATACAGAGAGCTGAAGCCCAAGATAACAGAGCAGGAGCCCAAAAATAAGGAGCTGGATCCTAAGCATGGCACAGAAGTCTGATTCTAAGGCGCTGGAGTCCAAGTTTAAGGAGCAGAAGTCCAAGACTAAGGTGCAGGAGTCCAAGACCAAGTACAAGGAGTCCAAGATGTTTTTGGAGGACTCCAAGTATTGGCAAATTCATATTGTTTCCTTGACCCCCCGGGCCATATACCAGAAGGTTTCTAAGGGGATCTTCCTTCTGAGAGTGAATAAAAGCCCATTTTGACCCCTATACATATTTCTGAGATACGTTTTCCCTTACTAGAGAATGACAACCCCCTCCATCTGGTCCCTGGCTATGACCCAGGTCACACTTTGAGGACTGGTGACCAGAAACCCCACAGGGAACCTGCCTGCCTGCCTGCCTGTCAATTATCAAGACTGGAAGTTCAATATTAACATTGGAACACCTGGAATTGAACCCTGACCCTCCAAAGGCAAATCAAGTCACCCAGGATAGATAGAGACCCACCAACTTATTGAGTCACAAACCTGAGTTGTTGAATTACTCCAAGACCCACCAGATTCTAAATGATGATTCTTTAAATGATCACCAGATTTCTGTTAACCTTGTGCCGCCAAAGACCCAGACCTACGCTGAAGTTGTAGCTTGCCTAAAGGAGGTTAAAACAAGGCCCTAGCCCCACCAATGATCACCAGCTGCCGCCAGTCTCCAGTCCATAATGGGTAATGTAATTGGCCTGCTCAATTGATATGGTGAACAACAGTGGCAGAACAAAGCATTGTCACTTCTGTTCACCAGAGCAAGCACAACCAGGATATATTGCCCTTGAAACCAAAAGCCAAGATCCATGTCCTTCTAGCAAATTGTCCACGGGCCTGAAGTCTTCAAAAAGCAAAGAAGCAAAATCACCTGGTATAAAAACCCTGGCGGTATGGGGGATCAGGGATTTCTCCCCTGACTATCAAAATAGTGGTGGAATTTACAATATTGTTAATTCTCCAACTGTGGTATTACTGCCTTCAAAACAAGAGCACAAAGAAGAATCAACTATGGACGCCAAAGTTGGGAACAAGATTCAAACTCTGGACAACCTTACAACCATTAACGTTAATGTTAGTAAGGGTTTTAAAGTTAAATTACCTATTTATAACAACCCAATTCATTAAACTTCTGCTTTCAAACTCAATTATAATATAATTATCAGGATTGACACTTCTTCCTCTCTGGGAACCTGGGCCTGGGAGCAGGAATTGAACCCCAACCCTAGATTCCCTTGGGCCGCCAGGCCTGTGGACCAAAGGACCGCCCGCCAGCATTTTTCTGGGATTGAGCCCCCGCAAGCTGAGGCCGAGAATATTGGCCCATGCAGTGAAACAGGCCAAACCAAGGAAATTATTGCATCAAATGAAAGATCAACCACAGTACCTAATAGAGGTACTGAAGCGTCAACTATTAGCTTCATGAATTTGAAGTCTACACCAGTGGCCAATCAAGAGCTGTCCCCAGAAAGAGGCACGGGCCTGCGGCCTGACCCCATGACCACAACTCTAAAGCAAGTTAATCAGGTAGCCAATTTGAGATTCTTGACCAATGAAAGAACTTCCAGGCTATATGTCATTTTGCTGCCTTTGGACCCAAGCACCCATTTCCCTCTGACCTGCCTTTCCCAATGCCCTGATGAGCCCCCCATGGAAAATATTAAGTTTGGAGGTGGGGTGCTATATAGACCAAAGGACCCCGCGCTCCAAATTTATTGCCATTTTGAATAAAGGTTATGCATTTTGGCTTATACAGCTACTACCCCATTTTGTATTTGCCTTCTACCAAATCAGTACAAGATCTCACAGCCCTCCTTCCCCACTGCCCACAGTTTTCTGTCCACCAGGTGTACTCTTTGGGCCTGTTCACTTCATTGATTACCCCTTGAAGCCCAAATATAAGGACTATACTCCAGAAAAGATACTTGAACTCAATCCTTTGGCCTGTGTACAATCAGCTGTTAGGTACAATTGTCAAGGCCTGTGGATATTCTCAACACCAAAATTGTTTAGAGGAAAATTCAACTGCCTTCCTGCTAATAATATCCATATGGAACCGCCTGTGACACCCAAAATTATTCCTGCTTCTTTGCCTGACCTCCCAACTGAACATACTGGCAAGCTCTTTGGGATTGTGTACATCACTCTCACAGGGGTGATTGACACTATTGTACCAGTTGCTGGTCTGTGGTCTTGGGTGGGAAAGTCTGTTTCATACCTTTTCAAGTTAGCTCCTCTCTTGTGGTGGGCCCTGCCCAATAAAACACTGGCCCAAGTTACCCCTGAAACAACGGGCCAGCCTCCTGAGACTGGATCCCTGATATTAATGAATGTTAATAGCAATATCATATACGTCAGCAACTGCTGGGAATCTGATTGGCTGATTTCAGAGCAATCTTTGCATAGAATCAACACAGCCACTTCAGTGGCTCTTGACGCTCTTTCTAATAACCAATATGTGCAACTCTGGTCCCCCAGCCTGCTTGTCTCCATTTCTTGTGTTTTCAGCCTCTACCATCAGTACTGTGCCTGGTTCCAAATCCTATTAACAAATCAGGTTAAGGAAAATATATTTTATGTTCTCTTAAAAGGCCTTTGCCTTAAGAAACTTGATTTTAAACCCTCCCTTAGCCCCAAATGAACCTCTCCTCATATTTTATCCCACAAACAGTATTTAAGCTAGCCCTTGATTATCTTTTCCCTTGTTCCAGTAATAAAGATATTTCTTCTATTTTAAGCTTGTCTACACTTATCTCTTGCACCCCTTTTTTGAAACCATGAAAGGAAGTCCATTCATGTTCTGGTTTCTAGTTCTTTTCCTTTCTGTGGTATTAGCCCTTGAAAACCCAACTCCCACCACAGACTGGCACCATTCTTCTCCTGATGAATCCCACCAGAAGGAGTCCCTGGAAAATGGTTGGTTCAAATATCCCTCAGGTCACTGGGGAAGGAAGCTCCAGTACGGCCGGTCCACAACTCTACCTCCACCCGCTGAACCTTCCTTGGTGAGACCAAATGCCTCCTTTTACATGTTATCCTATCTGGTTGGATACTACTTGCTAGGTAGATTCAGTTCAATGATGGGTTGGTTTGCATTTCTAGGGCACTTCAGTCACCTGGCTATGATTATGGTTCCTATTGGTTCAATTATTGCAGGGCTTAACTTGGGGGCCTTGGCTCATCAGATTGGAAACTTGTTCCTTCTCAAGTGGGTCCCTGACAGGGGGTGACCTTATTGTCATTTTTGATAATAAAGTTTTATGAACCTTTGGTTTGAAAAAATCCTCCATTATCTAGTTTTAGTGATCTTTCATCTCAACTCCAGCCAAGTAGACAACCAGGCAACTTCCCCCTCTGGAGACCAACCTGCCAACCCACCTTAGGCACTGTACTGTCCCCCTGGAGCCCCCTTTGGACCTGTGCATTTTATCAAATATCCTCCCAGCCCAGCCTACTTGGAGTTTAGCATGAAGAAAATCTTCATTGCCAACCCCTTGGCAAGGACTAGAGAGACCAAATGCATAGGATTCAAAGGAAAGTGGTATAAGGTGCTGCCAAGATTGTTCAAAGACAATTATAATTATCTGCCTGCCTACTTTGTCCCCATGACTTCGCCCTTAATCCTGCAACCTGACCACCCAATGGAATCCTCCACTACTGCTGATAACATGTCCACTCAGCTTTTTGTAGTACTCTATATTACTTTGACAGGATTTGTGGACTCTATGATGCCCAACTCTGGGCCTGGTTTTTTTGGGTGATACATTTCCTATGTTATCAAGTTAGAACCCATCCTATGATGAGCATTACCCACTAGTCCGGTGTTACTCCATCCTGAGCCACCTAATGCCTCTTCCTAAGACTGGCTTCCTGAAAATCAAGCTCTGCCGGTCCACTGCTTTCTATCCTCAGTCCAATGGACAAGTGGAGAGGATAAACCAAAGTTTGGAGGTCTAAGATGCTACACCAATGCACAACAGATAACTGATGCTCAAATCTACCCATTGCAGAGTTTACATATAATAACACCCCACATACGTCAAATCAGGTCTCACCATTCTTTGCCAATGTGGGTTACAATCTTTTGTACTACATGGGTCCTAGACTGGTTAGCAACGTAGAGGCTGCAACTTATCAAGCTGCTGCATTGAAGCAGGTCCATCAGGAGCTTAAGGTTACTCTTGCTGCTGCCGTGACAACTTACAAGGAATACACAGATTGCAAGCGCTAGGAGGATCCCACCTACTGGTCAGGTGATCTGGTCATGGTGGATGCCTGTAATATGAAGTTGAAGGTTCCTTGTTGTAAAATGGGTCCAAAGTGTGTAGGTCCTTTCAAGGTTGAACACCAGATTGGTCCCTCTGTCTATTGGTTGGAGTTACCACCCTCTTCTAAGATCTTTCACACCTTCCATGAGTGTCTTCTCACTCCTTTCTGTTTTCAGGGTAAAGTAGAGTGAGAGCTAGTCATAATCAATAAAAATGAGGAATGTATACCCAAATTAGGATAACATTACTAATGAGGAGGAGACAATGCATGTTTAATTGGAAATGGTAACCCTTCAAGAGTTTATAAGGAAAGATGCAGCAGAAAATTATGCACAGGTACATCAGGAAGACCTTAATTTGGCTCAGCGTCAAGGAATTAGCAGCATAGATAGGTTTGTATTTAATTTTGCAGGTTTCAGGAATCATTTCAGCAGGAGGAGGAAGATTATCAGGAAATTGGAGAGGTGAGAAAGCAGAATCTATCAGTCTAGTTATTAAAAATCTGATTGGGAAATATTGAAATAAGTTAATCATTGAGGCAAGGTATTTATTGAGAGTAAAATATCAAACTACTAAGGTAGTTTGGTGGGGACAATTGTTACTTAAGGCCTTTGGGTACATCTTGATGAGATGGCCTCCTTGAATACAATATTTGGACAGCTTACAGATACCACCAATAGTGGTTCTTTAAGCTGGTACCTGACCTCCTTTGAGGTCAGGATTTGTTGAACAGCAGGTCAAGAAAGGGAAAATTAGGCGTGGGGCATCTGCACCCCACTTGGACCCAATTTTCTGTGCCTCCAGCCACTTGCAATCAATTGTTAGATTTAAATATACAATCACCACAAGGAGGCGGTGCTTTGGGCTTGGTTTCCCTGGGTGGCAGCGCTTTGGCCAAGCCATACCTGAGAAAACTATGGCCATGAAATTACTCTCCTTCTTTGTTAACAGGGACTTTCTGACTCCTGGGATTGCTGTCAGTGCATAGTTCTTGTGGGCAGGAGGGAGTTTCATGGCAGCTAGGGTGGCCTTTACCGGACCTACTGCTTGGGGATTGTTCTTGTGAAATTCCTGGAGCATTTCTTGGGTGTGAGTGAGGTTGTGGTGGTGGATCCAACAGTTTTCTGAGGCTGGGTATCTCTTCTAGGCTACTAGGTAGTGCAGATGCTTGCGGGAGAATTTGGATACAATTATTGATTCCAGTTCATATTCCAGTTGTCCATCTACCATTATGGGGTCAGAAGTAGATACAGGGGGACCTTAATACTTAGTTAACAGGCATTCATAGAATGTGCTGAAAATGTGGAAGGAGGGAGGGAGGTCCAGTTGGTAGGCTGAAGATATAATCTTCTTTAAGATTCTGAATGGACCTACCCTTTTGTATCAAGGATCCAGTCTTGGGCAGCCGGCCCATCATTTTCAGGGGTAAATTGGGTCAGGTTTTTTGTGGGGAATGCCCACCACAAGAGGGGAGCCAACTTTAAAAGGTATGAGGCAGACTTCCCCACCCAAGACCACAGGCCAGCAGCCGGGATTATAGTGTCAATCACCCCTGTGAGGGTGATGTACACAATCCCAAACAGCTTGCCAGAATGGTCAGTTGGGAAGTCAGGCAAAGAAGCGGGCATAGGTTTTGGGGTTGCAGGCAGTTCCATGGACAGGTTGTAAGCAGGGAGATAGTTGAATTTCCCTCTGAACAACTTGGGTGTTGAAAATATCCACAGGCCTTGTTGGTTGTATCTAACAGCTGATTGTACACAGGCCAAAGGATCAAGTTTGAGTATCTTTTCTGGGGTGTATTCCTTGTATTCAGATTTCAGAGGGTAGTTGGTAAAATGGACAGGTCCAAAAAGTACACCAGGAGGACAGAAAACAGCGGGTGGTGGGGCAGGCAGGCCAGGAGATCTTGAACTGAACTGATAGACGGCAAATACAAAATATGGCAGTAGCTGTATAAGCCAAAGTAACATAACCTTTATTCAAAAATGGCAATAAGTTTGGAGTGTGGGGTCTTTGGGTCTATATAGTACCCCACCTCCAAACTTAACATTTTCCATGGGGGGTTCATCAAGGCATTAGGAAGGGCAGGGCCAGGGGAAATGGGTGCTTGGGTCCAAAGGCGGCAAAATGGCACTTGGCCTGGGAGTTCTTTCATTGGTCAAGAATCTCAATTTGGCTACCTGATTATCTTGCTTTAGTGTTGAGGTCATGGGACCGGTCTGCGGGCCCGTGTCTCTTTCCTGGATTGGCTCTTGATTGGTTACTGGTGTAGATTTCAAGTTTATGAAGCTAATAGTTGCCAAATCAGTACCTCCATTAGGCAATGTGATTAATCCTCCATTTGGCGTGATGATTTTTTTGGTTTGGCTCTTTTTACCTCATGGGTCAACCTTCTTGAATTCAGCTCGTGGGGACTTGATCCCAGAAAAACGCGGGCAGGCAGTCCCGCGGTCCACAAGCCTGGCGGCCTGAAGAAATCCAGGGCCGGGGTTTGATTCCTGCTCCCGGGCCCGGGTTTCCAGAAAGAAAGAATTGTCAATCCTGACATTTTGGGACCTAGCTTCTGGCAGGGCACTTTTAGTTGCATGTTCCAGGAGTCAACCAGTACTTGATTTCCAATTTTTTACGCTGGACCCTCTCTTCTTTTCATGTCTGCATAAGCTGTGTAAGTTGTCACAGCATGAGTTAAGGACACTTTGACTTCTTTGTGGATTCTTTTTAAAGTGGCTGCCTGTGAGGATGTCAATTCCATTTTGCTAACTGAGAGTGAGCCAAAGTTACATTGGGAATTTTAGCCATAATTTGTATAGAATGGGGAGACACTACAAGAGGAGTGTGGGGCATTGTTGTAAGAAAACTGGGCTATTGGTATGTTTTGGGACCAGTTATCTTGTTCAGCATTAGAATAGCATCTAAGAAATATTTCCAAACATTGATTCACCCTCTCTGTCTGGCCATCAGATTGGGGGTGATAGGCTGTTGATCTGCATAACTTAATGCCTAGGAGTCTTTAGAATTCCTCCCAGAATTGTGCTATGAATTGGGGACCTCTGTTGCTTATGATCTCTTGGGGGATTCCATGGTGGCAAAGACATTGTTGAAAAACAGTTTGGTCATCTGGACTGATGTGATTGTGGTTTGGAAGGGGATGAAATGACTCATCTTTGTGAACAATCTACTACTACCATGATTTCATCATAACTATTTGATGGGGAAGTTCTACTATGAAATTAACAGACAAAGACGTCCAAGGACAATTTAGAATTTTTAGGGGGACCAGTAGACCTGTCTTTTTGAGATGTGAGGGCTTTGACCTTATACAAACCACGCAGCCCTTCAGGTACTTAGCTACATCTGATGTGAGACCTCTCCAGTCAAATTGTCTACAGATTATCTCTATGGTCTTATTTTTCCCTTGGTGACCAACCAATATGTTTTCATGGTGGGCCTTGATGACTTCCAGGTGAACATCACCATCAGGTACCCACAGACAACCATTGTGGAGTATGGTACTGTCTTAAGAACTGTAGTAGGTGTGGGGAATAAATAACTTGCCAAATTAAACAACCAGGGGTACTGTTCATCTAAAGGTTGCAGCTTATTAACTCTAGCTACCAAGTCTGGGTTGACAGGTTCTTGGGCACTTAGGGTGTAGATTGTTTCCATGGGGGAGAGGATAGAGTGGCACTGGGGGAATTGCAACCTTTGTATTGAATTCTTGTTCAGCCTTAACGTCTGTAAGAAATGCTGGGTTACAACTGAGGGACTCTGCCAGATGGTTATCAATACCCTTGATAAACTTGTATTGGAATTTGAACTTGACTAGAACTTTTTACCATCTGGTCTGACGTTCAGTTAAGAGACAAGGTTCCTGGTAATACAGTAGTGGGCTTTGTGGTCTGTCCTTACTTTAAATGGGTGTGTGGCTGAGAAAAGGTGATGCTGCCAGTATTTCATAGACTCTACTACTTCTAATAACTCCTTATCATAGATTATGTAGCTGAGCTCTTCAGATCTCATTTTCCTAGAGAAATAGACCACAGGATATTCTAGTCCATCATCAGCAGTTTGTAGAAGGACTGAGGCAATGGCAAATTTGGAGGCATCTGTGGCTAAGATGAAGGGTTTGGAGGCATCAACATGGCAGAGCATGGTTTCAGAACACATGATTTTCTTAACAGAATTGAATAAAGCATTGCATTACATTGTGTGGATTATTCCAGAGTTCTTTTCCCACTAGCAGCATAAAGGGAGGCTGCTGTTTCTGACAAGTGGGGGTGAAGCGTTTCAAGAAGTTGCATGTTCCCAGGAAACTGCAGAGTTGGGTAATATTTGTTGGGGTCTGTCAATTCCTTATTGCAGCTTCCTTGTCAGGGGAAATACCATGGCCTTTTTCTAAGATCAGATCTCCTAAGAAAGAAACCTTACTCTTGAAAAAATTCACATTTGCTAAGTTTGATGACAAGATTGATCTTTTGGATCCTTTCCACCATGGCACAAAGGTGGGTGGAATGAGGCTCCTCATCTGGAGAGTATACTAAGATGTAATCCATTTATGCAAAAACAGTTCCCAATGAGGTCACCCAAGACTGCATTGATTGTCTTCTGGAAGACTGCAGGGGCGTTTTTTATACTAAAGGGCATGACTCAGTACTGAAAGATGCCTTTCTTAGTCCTGAAAGTGGTGAGCCATTCCTGACCTTCTTTGATGCAAATCTGATTGAAAGCATTTAAGAGATCTAGCTTTGAAAAGATCCTAGCTTTCTCCACCTCCCTGGAGATCTGAGACTAAATGGGCATGAGGTATGGGTCCAGTACAGTCACATTGTTCAGGTTGCCAAAATCAATGCAGGGGCGTAATGATCTATCAGACATTTTGAACAAACAGCAGTGGAGAGCATATAGAAGAAGATTTCCTAAATATCTTTCCTTTGGCTTCCATGTCCTTTGTTCATTCTTCTAAGCATTGTTCCCCCTTTAAGTTCAAGGGATAGATGGGAGAGGCAAAGTTCACCAAATCAACAGTGAGTTTAAACTCAAAGTCAAATTGTGAGTGTGCAGAGAGACCATCAGCCAGCTCAGAATCAAAGGCTGCGTATAAGTGGAAGAGGCATGACTGTAGGACATCAAAGGATGTGGCGTGTTTTATTGTTGTTGAGACTGACATTGAGATGTGAGGAGCTTCTTTTCCAAACGGGATCATTGGTACCTCCAAGGAAATTCTGGCAGGATGAGCAATCCTCAGTAGGTTATCTTTGAGGATTGGGGTGATATTGTGCTCCTGTCACCATTCCACACCTAGGATCACTGGGTATGCCAGGTGCTTTGCCACTGTGAAGTCAGCAACAAAGGTATGATCAGTAATAGAAAAGGATAATGGATGGCGTAGCCTGAATGAACAGAAGACATTGGATACCCCTCCTTTGCACAGAGCACCAGGATTATATTCCAAACCTAGCTTGTCAACCAGATCTTTTGAAATGAAGTTTTTGATGGCACCAGTATCTACTAAATCTACAGCTTTTTTTAGATGTGATGTAGACGCAAAGGAACAATGAAACAAAAATATCCCTTCTTTGTTTTATTTGATAGAGGGGGTGACTGGAATAAATTTGTACCTGGAGTTGAGGGGCTGTTTTAATGGACAACAGGTCCTCATTCAAGGCTACAAAGGGTTGGTCAATCACAGGTTCAATGAAAATAGGCTCAAGGCAAGTAGAAGGCACAACCTCATTCATAGTGGCAACATGGAGATCCACAATAGCTTGAGCCTTGGCGGATAGCAATGAACAGTTCTGGTTGAAGCATATAAGTTTACAAGCATTGGTAGTGTTACCTGAAGTGGGCGCTTGGGAGTCAGTAGAGTTTAAGTTTGCTAGGGTATCACTGAAGTTGTCAATTTCATAGAAGAAGAGTGTGGCCAAGGTAGGAATGCTCTGAGGAGACGGGCTGCTGAGAGGAGCTTTAGCTAGAGGGGGAGACTGGAGACACAAGAGATTGAGAAACCTCAGAGAATATGGGCTCTTGTGGTGTGGCTGACTCAGGTTGACCTTGTAAACAATTCAACATTGGAGAAGCCTCCAGCAACAGAGGCTGTGTGGACTGTTGGGATGTCACCAGGTTACCACCAACTGCTTGCAGGAGGTGTTGTATCATATCAGAGACAGAAGCGGAAGGATGTGACCAAGGTGACAAGCTTTGACTGGTGTGATCAAGGCTGAGATAGAGGGCTGCAAGCTTAGCGCTTTTTGGGAGTGATGATTTCTTGGCATTGGCCTGGAACTGCTTGAGGTGCAAGGGTAGAGGTTGAGGACTTTGGGAACTCAAGAACAGGGTTTTGTAGTCAAGCAAGGAGGAAGTTGCCAGAGCTTGGCACGTCACCAAAGGAATTAGGGTAGACGCATGATCAAAGGAATTGGGTGCTTGTTCAAGAATAGACAAACACCACTCACAGGATTCAGGTTCTGCTTGTTTTAGTAAGAAGCTCAGAAGCTTCTGAGGGAAACCATGCTGAGACCATTCCTCAGTCAGTGCCAAGATTTCTCTTGCAGTATTTAACAAAGGGGATGAAAGGCTATGAGCAGGCTTCCAGAATTTGAGGCGTGAGAGTAGAGTACAACAAGGTTGTGTGATCTCTATCTTTACAAAGGATGGGTATAACAGGGGAAAGAAAACCACTTCAAAAATATTCCAAAATGAAGTAATGAGCATTGTGGAGGTCACCACTGAGATATCCATGATGCAATAGAATGATCTAACAACAAAAATGCGCAGTCCGTACAATATATCAAAATTATAGTAGTTTGATAATGCCAGGGTGAAGTAGAGTGAGAGCTAGTCATAATCAATCAAATGAGGAATGTATATCCAAATGAGGATGACATTACTAATGAGGAGGAGACAATGTGTGTTTAATTGGAAATGGTAACCCTTGAAGAGTGAATAAGGAAAGATGCAGCAGAAGATTATGCACAGGTACATCAGGAAGACCTTAATTTGGCTCAGCGTCAAGGAATTAGCAGCATAGATAGGCTTGTATTTAATTTTGCAGGTTTCAGGAATCATTTCAGCAGGAGGAGGAAGATTACCAGGAAATTGCAGAGGTGAGAAAGCAGAATCTATCAGTCTGGTTATTAAAAATCTGACTGGGAAATATTGAAATAAGTGAATCATTTAGGCAAGATATTTATTGAGAGTAAAATATCAAACTACTAAGGTAGTTTGGTGGGGACAATTATGTCAGGATTCACCTTTATTTATAGCTGCTATTCCTTCAACATCTTATTGGTTACATATCTCCAAACTACACAGGTCTACTATCAATTTACTTCTCACCTTGCACTAACTATCTTCTCTCTTCCCTTCCTTACCTTCCTTACCTTTTGATTTTGATATTATGCTTTTCCAAGCCTTTTATTTAATCCAAGAGTGATTAACGGTTGTTTTCAAAACTCTTTACCTTTCCGCTACCAGATTCAAACCTGGGACCTATATGCCAAGTTAATAATTTGGTTTTCAAACATTTTACCTTTCACTATACGTGCCAGGGATCCAACCCGTGGGGGGTTCCTGAGAACTCGCAGGCGGACGGCCTGCGGGCTCAGCAGGGAGAGCCCACCACAGGATTGGGGCTAACTTTACAATATAAGATAACAATTTTCCAAGGACTGCCCAAGGTCCACTTGTAGGCACCATGGAATCAATCAATCCAGTGAGGGTGATATACATCACCCCAATTACTTGGGTGGAAGTGGATTCATCAGTGGCAACAGATTCTTGCAGGCGGTTGGGCCGCGGGGTGTGGGGCGGCGTCATTGGAACCAAATATGCGGGTAGGAAATTATACTTGTCTTGGAATAACAGAGGGGGCTGGATAATTTTGGTGCCTTCTCTGTAAAGGACTTCTGTCTCTCTAGTTCTAGCTTCAGGGTCATGGATTAGGATCTCCTCCAGAGTAAACTCCAAATACGCCGGGTTGGTTGGGTACTCAGTAAAATGTACTGGGCCAAAGGGAGCTCCTGGTGGACGGTAAAGTTTGGGCAGCTGGTCCGTGGTTTCTTGGGGTAGGTGAGCACGGAGAGCGGAGCCGCAAGGAGTAGACTGTAGATGAAGTAAAACTAATAACAAGTATGGTATTATCTGGTTGAACTAAAGTTTCATGTCACTTTATTGCAAGAATGGCAATGGGCATCTTCCTGGCGGTCCAGGGTATAAGTATGCCCATCTGTCATGGTAAAACTTTCACAAATTCCTTTGGCCCGGGTTTTCCCGCTTACCAGGTCTTCCCAGTCTTTGGTGGCATCAATTGTGGGGGTTATTCTATTAGCTGGCTTGAACTGAGGAAGCTCAAATTCCCTAGTCAGGTTGTGGGATTGGTTGCCTCTGGGTGGCCCACGTTCTATGGGAAAATTCTCTGTTTCCCCTTCCGTGCAGGCCCAAGTTATTTTGGAATCAGTGACTGGGCCTGCCCGCTGATTGGCTGTCTTATCAGGAACCCCCAGTGTGGAGAGTATTGGCGTAGGTAAATTTGGTTCATCAAGCTTAAAAGGGTTTTCTGAAGTCAAATCTTTCTCTGGTTTAAGCCCAAAAAACTGTGGCTGGCCCTGCGGGATGGCAGCCCGCGAGATGCTGGGGTTTGAGTGTCTTAGTTGGGGATTTTTGATAAGCATAGCTGATAAGAGTTTGTCACTTGTAACATCATCCCTTTCTCTCCTGGTGCCCTCCTCCTTCCAGCTCCCCTTTTCTAGGTATTGTTGTATGGCTTCTTGTGTGTTAGGTAGGTTAGAGACCGGTTCCCAGGTGCTTTCTTTGGGGGGGGTAACCTACCCATTTGACGTACTACTGTGGGGTCTTGTAGTGGATGCAGTGTCCATAGATGTACTCTACTTTGTATTTGGTTGAGCGCCCCTCTTGGATGGGTGGAGGGTTGGTCTTTATCTTCTGGTGGGGGAGAGAGGTTCCTTCTTTCTTGAATAGCAGTGATTGGTGGAAGACATTGTGGATTTTCCAAGTAGGCGGCAGCTCTAGTTTATACGCCACTTCTCCTATTTGCTTTAAAATCTTGTAAGGGCCACAGCGGCAGTGGGCTATCTTTCTGCTGGGTACGTGTAGGGAAACGTTCTGTGAGTCACAGTAAACTTCATTGCCTATTTTCAGAGATTTTCCGGGGGCTCTTTTCTTGCCAACAAACGCTTTGTAGGTCTTAACGGCACGGGTCAAGTTCCTTAGCCAGGTTTCCTGGGTGGCGTGTATTTGTTCAATCCAAGATTGTCCTGCTGTGTTCTGTTCCTTACTGCCAATGCTAGGGTCCCATGATGGATCAACCCCATAATTGGCCTTGAACAGGGACATTCCAGTGGAGGTGTGGTCTTTACTGTTTATGCAAACTGGGCCATGGGAAGCATCTTGGCCCAATTGTCCTGGTTGGCGTTGGCATAGCATTGGAGGTATTGTTCCAGGATTTGGTTGAACTGTTCAGTTTTTCCATCTGTCTGCAGGTGGTAGGAGGTTGACACTCAACGTTTTATTCCAAGGTCTTTCATCACTTGGGTCCAGTAGTGGGAGGTAAACTGGGGTCCTCTATCGGTGATGATTTCTTCTGGGGTGCTGTGTTGTGTTACAATGCGGTCATGGAAGTGTCTGGCCGTTTCAGTTGCCATGCAGTGGGTAGAGGTTGGAACAAAGTAGGCCATTTTGGTGAAATGGTTGATCATAACCAGGATTGTGTCAAAGGATTTTGAAGGGGGGTTCTACTATGTAGTCAATTGACACTGACTTCCAGGGGCCAGTGGGGATGTCCAGAGGTCTCAGTAACCCTTCTGGATTAGAGCAACACATCTTGGTTATTCCGCAGGTTTCACAACCGTTGATGTAGGCAGCTACTTCTTTGTCCATGCCTGGTCATGCGTAGTTCCGCTTGATACTTAAGAGGGGTTTGTGTCTACCTGGGTGGCCGGCCATCTCTGAATTGTGGTGGTCAATCAATACATTTGTTTGGCTTGGGCCTTTGGGTACATAGATTATATTATGAAGCAGTAGGGTAGTACCTTTCAGGGAGTACCCTTTCTTTGAGTGATGGCATTCTGGGTCCTTTGTCAGGGCTTCAACTAGCTTGACTGAATAGGCGTCCTGCTTCTGGGCTTTTATCACATTGGGTTTGCTGGCGGCAATCTTTAAGTACTTCAGATTTATCCCTAGGCTGGCAGGGTCTAATAGTGTGTGGGTGTTGCAGTCCTTGATTTCTGTAGAGGAGGGGGTCAAGTTGGCTCTCCTGCTCAAGGCGTCTGGTACTACGTTAACCTTTCCTGGCTTGTAGTCTATGGTCAAGGTATAGTTGGCTAGTTACAAGGCCCATCTTGCTTGACATTGGTTCAGCTGGTATGGTTTGAAGAAGTAGACTAGGTTCTTGTGGTCTGTCAGAACCTTTACCGTATGTTCAGCACCGCACAAATACCTGCGCCAGTGCTTCAATGTCTTCATTATGGCTAACATCTCCTTATTGTATATTGGGTAGTTCCCTTTAGCTGGTAGCATCTTCTTGGAGTAATATGCTACATAATGTAGCATATCATCCCCTCCTTCCTGAAGAAGGACCCCACCCACCGCAAAGTTGGATGCATCTGTCTCCAGCACAAAAGGTTTAGCAGGGTCAGGCATGGCAAGAACTGGGGCAGAGGTAAAGGCGAGCTTCAGGGTCTCAAAGGCAGCGGTGCACTCCGGGGTCCAGACAAAGGCAACCTTGTCAGAGCACAAGAGGGTCAGGGGCAGGGTGATGTGAGAAAATTTTTGGATGAAATCCCTGCAATAATTTGCCAGGCCCAAAAAGCTTCTCACATCTTTTCTGCATTTAGGTACTGGCCAGGCTGTTACAGCTTTTACTTTGTCCTGCGCCATTGTGAACCCACCAGTCTTCACCACATATCCCAGAAATTCAACTTCAGATTGAAAGAATTTGCATTTCTTCAGCTTGGCGTGTAGGTTGGCCTGCAAGAGTTTCTCCAGTATTTGGTCGAGGTGTTGGAGGTGTTCCTCATGTGTTTTGCTGTATATGAGGATGTCATCCAAATACACCACGCAGAACTGGTCAAGGTACTTGCCAAGGACGGAGTTGATCATCCTTTGGAAAGTGCTGGGGGCATTACACAACCCAAACGGCATGCCCAAGTATTTTTACAACCCATATCTAGTTTTGAAGGCTGTCTTTTATTTGTCCCCTTCTTTGATTCTGATCTGGTTGAAGGCGTCTCTCAGGTCAATTTTTGAGTATACCTGGGCTCCCATCAAGACGTTACATAGGTTGTCAGCGTTGGAGATGGGGTAGCAGTTCTTTATAGTGATATTGTTCAGTTTTTGGTAGTTTACGCAGAGACGCATTCTGCCATCTTTCTTTCCTACAAACAGCATGGGCGAGGAGCAAGGGCTTTTTGACACCCAGATGAACCCTTTTTTTATCATGTCCTCCAAGTATGTCTTCAGTGCTGCTTGTTTGCGTTGATTACAGCTATATAGGGGGCCATGGTGAGGTTGGGTTCCAGGTAACAGGTCAATGGCGTGGTCATATATTGAGTGACTGGGGAGCTGGGTGGCTGCTTCCTCACTGAAGAAGTGGCTCCACTTATCCAAGGGGGCAGGAATACTACCCACACTGGGTTCCATTCTCAGGGTCAGGAGTGTGTTGGGTTCCTTACTGGTTGGGCCCAACTGGAACAGCATCACATCAAACAAATTGTCTCCCTTCAAGGCGACCGTTTGATTACAGAAGTTCAGAATAGCACCGTGTCTCTGGGACCAGGAGTCCCCTAGGATCAGGGGGTGAGGAAGCCCTTTCAGGATGATGGGTAACACTGGGTACAAGTTCTGCCCAATTTTCAGGGGAAATTTAGTTGCGCACCTGAAACCCAAGTCATGGGAGCTGTTTCCCATGATTACTTTGACGCTTTTGTTGGTGGCCTCCAGTCCAAGGTCCTTGGCAAGGGTGGCATTGATAAAACTCTCCTCTGCTCTGGTATCAATGAAAGCTCCAACAGTCTGGGATGTTGTGGATGTTTTTGCTTCAACTTGGATAAATTTGTACAATTGAGTAGAGGTGTTTATTTGTGCCAAGGAAACTGAGGGGTTACTCTTCTTGGGTCAAGCCTTGGTGAGGTTCCCGGGTTCATGACAATAGAAACACAAGCCTTCACAGTAGTGGCGCTGTAGTTCATCAGGGGACATTCCTGGTCTGCCAGGCGTTGGGGCTTGGCTCGTGCGCTGGGTGTAAGATGGGGTGCCTTCTTGGTTGAGGCTCAACCCTCTGCACAAGAGGAGTAGTTCATCTAGGCCAAGTGTAGGGGGATGGTGCTTGAGGAGCTCCTTCAGGGCAGGGCAGGCTCCTCAGCGGTACAGGATGGCTGATAGCTTGTCCTCAAGTTGGGTTCTGGCTTTCAATTTCAGGAACTTGTTGGTGTAAGCTTGCAGCAAGCGTAGTCCTTGTCAGATATCCAGTAAGCTGATCAGGGCGTGGTGGCAGGTGTCTTGGTTGTTGTCTGTGGCCATCAGTTTGCTCTCAAATTGGGAGTAGTCTAGGCAGAACTTGACGTCCTTGGTGGTTGCTTTCCCAAACCAGTCCAGAGCATTGCTGGAGAGCATGGAGGCTACTCCAAGGACTTTCTCAGTGTCATTGGAGTATGAGTTTGTGTTGGCTTGAAAATGGAGGCAGAGGACTGGCATCGCTCTTCTGGCTTCTTCTGGGGTGAGCTTCCCCATCTGGGGCATATCCACCCGGGTTGTGGTCTGGTTTACTATGATGTTCTGCACCTGCAAGTTTGGGGCCTTGGTATTCTCCTTACCAGGCGGTGTGTCATTCTGTTTGGGGTTGGTTTGGTGTTGGGTCACTGAGGTGATCAGGTTGGTAGCTAACTTGTACGCATAGTAAGCTGAAATCAATAAAAATAGCATACAAGATTCCCCAAGAGTTAACAACATCTTGGGGCCCAGGTTACTGTGTTTGAGGTAGATTGCCATAATGTCAGGGATCCAACCCGTGAGGGGGTTCCTGAGAACTTGCAGGCAGACAGCCTGTGGGCCCAGCAGGGAGAGCCCACCACAGGATTGGGGCTAACTTTACAATATAAGATAACAATTTTCCAAGGACTGCCCACGGTCCGCTTGTAGGCACCATGGAATCAATCAATCCAGTGAGGGTGATATACATCACCCCAAATACTTGGGTGGAAGTGGATTCATCAGTGGCAACAAATTCTTGCGGGCAGTCAGGCTGCAGGGTGTGGGGCGGCGTCATTGGAACCAAATATGCGGGTAGGAAATTATACTTGTCTTGGAATAACAGAGGGGGCTGGATAATTTTGGTGCCTTCTCTGTAAAGGACTTCTGTCTCTATAGTTCTAGCTTCAGGGTCGTGGATTAGGATCTCCTCCAGAGTAAACTCCAAATACACCGGGTTGGGTGGGTATTCGGTAAAATGTACTGGGCCAAAGGGAGCTCCTGGTGGACAGTAAAGTTTGGGCGGCTGGTCCGCGGTTTCTTGGGGTAGGTGAGCACGGAGAGTGGAGCCGCAAGGAGTAGACTGTAGATGAAGTAAAACTAATAACAAGTATGGTATGATCTGGTTGAACCAAAGGTTCATGTCACTTTATTGCAAGGATGGCAATGGGTATCTTCCTGGCAACCCAGGGTATAAGTATGCCCATCTGTCATGGTAAAACTTTCATAAATTACGTCAGCCCAGGTTTTCCCAATTACCAGGTCTTCCCAGTCTTTGGTGGCATCAATTGCGGGGGTTATTTAATTGGCTGGTTTGAACTGAGGAAGCTCAAATTCCCTAGTCAGGTTGTGGTATTGGTTGCCTCTGGGTGGCCCGCATTCTATGGGAAAATTCTCTGTTTCCCCTTCCATGTGGGCCCAAGTTATTTTGTAATCAGTGGCTGGGCCTGCCCGCTGATTGGCTGTCTTATCAGGAACCCCCAGTATGGAGAGTATTGGCGTAGGTAAATTTGGTTCATCAAGCTTAAAAGGGTTTTCTGAAGTCAAATCCTGTTCTGATACAAGCCCAAAAAACTGCGGGTGGCTGGCCCTGCAGGATGGCGGCCCGCAAGATGCCGGGGTTTGAGTTTTGTAGTTGGGGCTTTTTGATGAGCATAGCTGATAAGAGTTTGTCACTTGTGACAATACGCCCAATTACGTGATTTCCAGGCTTTGGACTTAGTTTTTCCTTCTGTTCGCTTGCTTAAACCAACTAAGCACTCACTGTAACTGTTATCTTCTCCCTCTGAATTCTCATTTATGCAAAACTAACTTCTTAAAGTTAGCTCAAACAGCTGGTCACAAATTATGTTTCCCTTTCTTTACATGGTCAGTTAACCTTTATAGGTTAAACTTTTACTCCAAATATGCACCTCATTTTACCAAAGCTCAATAAAAAGGCTTGGTTTACCAGTCTCAACAATAAGTTGAGATTGTTTGTGTGAGAGAGGGGGTCTAAACTAACTAGGTTTGGCTCCCATCCCGGTGAAACAAACCACCAGGATGCCACCCAGTGAAGAACTGGGACGGCCACTTGGAGGGGGGACCACAGGGAGGACACCAGGGACAACTGAGGAAAGTAGGCGTTCAGGCCCATCAGTATCAGACCGGTAAGCAACCAAGGGGTGCAGGTGAGAGCGGGAGAGGACACCTTAGAGGGCCCAAGGGGTACTGAATGACTCTGGACCATGCTGGGGAGGGAAGGCATGGGAGACACAGCTTCTTCAGGGACAGGCAAAGTATGATCCACAGTGTCCAGGTCCAATTCATTGCACGTCAGGCTCTTGACCACAGCCTCTCCACAAAAGAGAAGGCTGCTGGGGAGGTTCCATAGACTAGAAGGGTCTCTACCTACCAGCTGGGCAGACAAAGAGATTTTCTTCCACAAATCAGGGGAGGTGGACCACAAGAGCAGCAAGAACAGAGCCAGGGAAAACACCACAAATTTAAGGGCTGGGAGTATCATAGGAGTATTCTCCTTGAAATTTGAAGTAGGTTGGTATGGTTTTTTGACTAAAAATGGGTGGGAAAAGTTCAGGCAGGGTAGCCTTAACAGAAATGTAGAAAGGAGCAGCAGAACGGGTAGGAACAGCTTTACTATGGCCTTGAGTGCCTTGAGTGTAACAGCAAGCAAGAACGGGTTCAAAAACAATGGTTTTAAGAGAAAATTCAAAATAAGAATAGAGATTATAAAGAAATTCATTTGAAAATTCAAAGTTTGAACTCTGTTTTCAAAAGCAAAAGCAGAGAAGACAACAACTAGGTAAATTAACGCTAGTATAGGGGCCCAGAGGAGAAGCCGGGTTCAAGTCCAGCGGAAACAAGGTAAGCTTTGAACAGATACTAACGCTTTAATCCTTAGGCTGCAGGGTCACAAACTGAATCCCAAACAGCTATAAAATTTAAAATGTGTTTGCAAAGTGCTCCAAACTTTAAATTTATTGGAAAATTGACAAGCAGGGGACCTAAAGTCCCCTAGCATTGTAAAAAGGGGTGAGTTGCTAGGGGATAATCACATGACCAATTTGACTTGCATCCAATTGGCTGGAAGAGAAATTTTGCTGGCCAAGGCCAGGAGAACTGGAAGGTTTCAAGCTAATTTCTGCAGGACCACCTGATTGGCTGGAATTCAACTCAACTAGCTCAGGTTCATTTAACTTTCTGATCATATATGTGGCCCCATTTGATTGGGTGTTCCTGATTGTTTTTAGGAGGGGACAATACCAAGCTAATAAGTAGTCCAAATTAACCAGTGTTTCTTCCCAAGCCAAAGCAACCAAAGCCAGGGGTTCTGCGGGGTATGCCAACACAAATCTTTCATCCACAGTGTGAGCTAAATCTTGGAGTGAATTAAGTGGCTTTGCTGGGCTTTGGGCGGTCTTTTTTGAGCAACAAGGGAAGGCAATCCTGTCCAAAGCCAAAGGGGGCAGTGAATTTGCAGTTTGACTTGCACCTCCAAAAAGGTACTTGTTAGGTTTTGTGGCTTGTGTTTTCCTTATTTTTTTTACCTTGCATTTCCATCTTAGATCCATGATACCATTTGATTATATTTTTCAGCAGTTAGGAAGTTTCTATAGTGGTACTCATAATTTGATTGTGAATAGTTTTAATCCACCAGTTAGTGGTGACCATTTCCCAGACCTAGAGATTGACTGTTTAACTAAATTGTCAGTCATTAAGACTGGGCTTTATTTTATCTTCTTAGGATTAATAAACCGGCTTAGCTCTTACTTTACCTCATAAAAACTCTTAGGAGCCTTTATCTAGCTATTATTGCAAACCCTACACACCTTTCTATATTTAACTAATATAAAAATTGTTGTTTTGAAGGCTTTAGTTTACAATAATTTGCCCCAAGCCTTAAGACCTTACAAATTATTACTTAAGGCATTTGGGTACATCTTGATGAGGTGGCCTCCTTGAATACAATATTTGGACAGCTTACAGATATCACCAATGTTGGTTCTGTAAGCTGTTACCTGACCTCCTTTGAGGTCAGGATTTGTTGAACAGCAGGTCAAGGAAGGGGAAATTGGGCGTGAGGCATCTGCGCCCCACTCAGACCCAATTTCCTGTGCCACCACCCACTTGTGATTGATTGTTAGATTTAAATCTATGATTGCCGCAAGCAGGTGGGGCTTTGGGCCAGGTTTCCCCAGGTGGCGGTGCTTTGGCTGAACCATACCTGGAAAAACTATGGCCATGACATCTGTGGTACAGAGGTAGCTTCTTCTCAACCCATTTTTATGAAAGGGGAGCCTGAGTATGATTTGGATTGTGTCATGGATTCCTTTAAAAACTGTTGTTGACCTGAGTATTTGGTGTCCTGGAAGGGTTATCCAGATTTCAAAAATTCCTGGGCTCCCCAATATGACTGCTCCAACTCCCCTGATCTTATCTGAGAGTTTTACCACCGTAATCCTACTGTTGTAGGTCATCCTGAGCCTTCTATGGCAGCAATGAAACTTCTTCCTGCTCACAAGAATTTTTCCTTGTCCCACCTTCCTGATGGGGGTATTGTTCCTTGGCCTAAAGTAGAGGTTAATTTCACAGTAGTTTTCATAATGCCTGGTATTATCTGTTCTAATTGCAAGGCTTGGAAGTCAGGCAAACCGTTAACCAAGATAACAAAATTGACAGATTTAAACCAAACTGTTGATTGTAAATGGGTTACTGCTGCTCCAGTTTGTCATCTGTATTTGATCACTCTGTGAAAGTAGACACTGATAAATAGACGTAATCTGAGAGTCACTAAATACAACCTCATTTATCATATTGATCAGCAAAAATTAATCACTCAGGGGTTTTTTGCGTACTGGATGAAGTACTCTTTAGATGATGTAGACAGAATAAGAGCCATGGATCCAGGTGGTATTGCTTAGTCAAAATTTGGTACATATTGGAAAATTTTCACAGTTCAACTTTTAATAGTTGAGCCCTCACTAAATTACTCAATAAAACCAAATATTCTCGTTGTCTAACTTTTATTTAACAATGCATCCAGTAGTGGGTCTACTCCACTACATCCCATATAACTCAATCTTAAGTCAAATTATTACTAGAAGATGGGGCCCTTCCTTGGGTACTTTGTCATTGGCGCCTCCTAATGTTACTCCAACGCCTCAGAATCTTGGTGTCTTTCCTGCCAAATTCAAAACTGAGACAGTTCTACCTTCTCAATATCCAGAGTTCTATGGAGAAGACACTTTAATCCTTTCTCAGACCATCAATCTAGGACTCTTTTGGTTGGGTTTAATCATCTTGTTGAACCCCAGTGTATCTTTTGGAAATTTTACAAAACAGTGTTGCAACATCTCAATTACTCCCTCTTGGGGAATTAGCGCCCCAAGTAGATCACCAAATGGTTCACCGGCCAGCCAGTAAACTGGTGGCACCATTATCAGTCAACCATCTATAACGGGGATCACCCAATCCAGATCCTAAATGGAACACAACTTGAATAAGCCTTGTGACCCAAGAGGAACATTACTTAGATAAGCCCCATGACCCCCATTATGTACATGGACAGCATGTGGCCTGTCATGATACTATATATTCTTCTATATTCATATTCAATAAAGTATCATTATCTTTTTAAATCTTCCCCTTATCTCGTTTATTATGCTTCCCATAAGTATAAACACGACACCAGTATTTCAAGCTTCATTGGTGGTTAATCATCAAATTTATGTGGATTTGGGTGGTGATCCCTCACCACATGGAGACTGCTTCTTATTATCTGTCAATTTCTGTCACAGTGAGAATTCAAAACCCTCGTGAAGTGTGATAGAAGAGAGAGGTCAGAATCAAAGTCAGGAAAATCATTATAATGGGAAATTAGAATAAAAATCTGAAGTGAAATGAATATAAAGAGTAGGCCAGAGGATTGTCAAGGAGCCTGCTGCTAGGTGAACAACATCAGCAGCTAAATTATCAAATACCAGGGCCAGGAGGCCCAAACATCCAAGCATTTTTTGAATAACGGTCCTTATTTCTTAGTATGGATAAGGTATCTAGAAAAAAAATTATAGAGGGGAATGAGAAAAGTTTTGAGGAAGTTTAGAGTGGGGAGGTGGGGATTTTGCTACATATGATTGGCAGGCAATGATATTTCAGCAGTTGGGGGACCTACATTGGAATTCAACTCAATGACATCATAACTCAAAAAATAGTGGCTAGCGGGACAAGCACTGTCATTGCCAAATGATGAATAATACATGATTTTCTTCTCATAATTAATTGGATCAAACCAGAGAAGATTCAGAATTTCAAGGGCCATTTGAGCAACTCCAGCTTTAACCCATTTTTTTGTCAAGAATGACATGTAAATTGTCCAACATTGTCAATGATTTGGCTGAAGCTCTTTGTTGGTTTTTGTCCTCTGAGGGTGCACTATTCCTTCCATTCAAAGTTCTACTGTAAAAGAAAGACAAAAGTCTAAGAGAAGACATAAAAAAGACTTAGATAAGATGATCTTTATCAAGAATATTGAGGATTGTTATACTGAGGTAATAAGTCATTGTGCCACTAAGGGGGTGGCACATATGTCATTAGATTAGGTAAGGATCAACAGTGCTCTGAGTATGAACTTTGGAAGTTCTATGTAAATCAGTCTTGCACCATATATAGAAGTATGCTATTCTTGTGGCTCAAGTGGGTTCATAATTTTAGACCTGCTATGAGATGGCTTTATAAATCCCCCTGTTTTATGAGATTTATTGGAAACTGAGTTGGCCAATCTGGTTGCAACCTATCTAATATTAGTATCATACTAGAACAAGTGTCAGGGATCCACTCTCGGGCGGCTGGCCTGCCAGTTTTGGGGATAACTTGGGCCGGGTTTTTTGCAGGCAGGGCCCACCATAAGAGAGGAGCTAACTTTAGAAGGTAAGAAGCAGAATTCCCCACCCAAGACCACGGGCCGTCAGCCGGAACAATGGTGTCCACCACCCACGTGAGGGTGATGTACACTATTCTAAAAAGCTTACTGGTATGGTCGTTTGGGAGGTCAGGGGAGGAGGCTGGCATTGGTTTGGGTGTTACAGGTGGTTCCATATAGATGTTGTAGGCCGGGAGATAGTTGAATTTTCCTCTAAATAGTTTGGGGGTAGAGAATATCCACGGGCCTTGGCGGTTGTATCTGATGGCGGATTGGATGCGGGCTAATGGGTCTAGTTCAATGATCTTCTCTGGTGCATAATCTTTATATTTGGGTTTTAATGGATATTCGGTAAAATGAACGAGCCCAAAGGGGACACCAGGTGGACTTAAACTGCAGGCGGAGGGGCAGGAGGGCCGGGAGATCTCGAACTGAACTGATAGACGGCAAATACAAAATATGGCAGTAGCTGTATAAGCCAAAGTAACATAACCTTTATTCAAAAATGGCGATAAGTTTGGAGTGTGGGGTCCTTTGGTCTATATAGCACCCCACCTCCAAGCTTAACATTTTCCATGGGGGGTTCATCAGGGCATTGGGGAAATCTGGGCTGGGGGAATTGGGTACTCAGGTCTAAAGGCAGCAAAATGGCACTTGGCCCAGGAGTTCTTTCACTGGTCAAGAATCTCAATTTGGCTACCTGATTATCTTGCTCTAGCATTGTGATCATGGGGTTGGGCCGCGGGCCCATGCCTCTTTCCTGGGTCGGCTCCTGATTGGTTACTTGAGAGAACTTCAAACTCATGAAATTCACATAGGCGTCATCTCTGCCTCCATTAGGCAATTTGAGAGGCTCCTCCTCAGGCGCCATCATGGTAGAGCTGGTGCTGGTATTCTGGCTTTGGGACTTAGCGGGAGCCTCAGCTTGCAGAGGCTTGATCCCAAAAAAACACGGGCGGGTGGCCCGGCGGCCCTGGGGATCCAGGGTTGGGGTTTGAATCCCGCTTCTGGGCCTGGGTTTCCATAGGGGAAGAATTGTCAATCTTGACAACAAGTCTTAATAAGTTTGTAGGGGTATCTTCTGTCCACTATCTTGCTCTCTGCCAAAAAGCTTGACCTTTCATCAAGGCCAACAATTCTGTTGAGGTGAGCACTTTTTATATCTCTTTTTTTTAAAATTTAATATCACCAGCCAACATGAAGTGATGTATATCTTCCCCAGTTATTTTCCAGGAGTCTTTGAGGGGGTTAGAGCCACCAGCTTTTTATAGCCAAGGGAAATGTTTTTGGAGTTGGCGATCCAGCAGTTCCGGTTGCCGGCACCAAGAAGCCAAACCAAGGCATCCAACATATTTTGAACATATTTGTTCCCCTGTTTCTGTCACAGTAGGTTTCATAATGCTGGGTATTTTCCATTCAAGTAAGAAGGCTCGGAAGGCTGGAAAACCTGTATTAAAATTGACCGAGTTAACAGATTTAAACCAAACAGTCAATCAAAAATGGGTCACGGCTGCTCCAGTCTGCCAGCTGAAACCAGCTCCCCCTTTCAAACTGACATTGATAAATTGACATAATATGAGGGTCACCTGATATGAGCTTGTTAATCAGCATGGTTGTCAGAAACTGGTCACGCAAGGGTTCTTTGCAACCTGAACTAGATACATACTGAAAGATGTGGAAGGAATAGGAGGTCAAGACTCAGGTGGTATTGCTTAGTCAATTTTTCTGATATATATTGAATAATTTTCCCTGTTTCAACTCTAAGAGTTGAGTCCTCCTAAATTTACTCAATAAAAATCAATTATCCCAAGTTCTAATTTTAAATTTTAAAATGCATCCTGTGATCGGGTTGTTGTGGTATATTCCGTACAATCTGATTCTGAACCAAATCATTTCAGGAAGATGAGGCCCTGCATCTGGAACTTTGTCGTTGGTGCCGCCAAATGTCAAATTCATGCCAGCCAATTTTGTAGCTCCTCCCCCATTCTTGAAACTGAAAATTGTATCACTTCCCAATGCCCAGAATTTTACGCTGAAGATGCATTGATGCTTTCCCAGGTCATTTATCTTGGATTACTTTGGTTAGGACTAATTTTTCTACTGAATCCTGGAGTTACAATTGGAAATTTTGCAAAAAAATATCTGAAGCCGCGTTGGTGGTTAATCATCAATTCTATGTGGATTTGGGTGGTAATCCCCCATCACTTAGAAATGGCTTCATATTATCCAGTGATTTCCGTCACAGTTTCTCCCAACAGGGCTAGGGATGCTTCAGCTCAGCACCAGCTAGCTTCTGGCTCTAGGCCGCTTCAACTAAAATGGACCCACTCAATATCTAAACATTTTGAAATAAATCTTTGAAGAGTGTTGTCCAGAGCCAGGAACTGACCACAGCTGCCTGGGGCTTGGCCAAAGCCTCCCTAAAGTGGGCAAAGCTTATCCCCAAATCTGTCAATTAGGACAGGGACAGGAACAGCTATTTGTGTAAACACAGTGCCACCCCATTTTTTTGGATGTTTTGGATTGGGTCACAAAGCAATCCATGTGGGTTTGTGCTGCAACGTTTGGAGTAGGTCACAATTTGTGCCTCACTCCATTGTGTAGATCACAAAATATAAAAGGAAGGTGGGTTTCAAATATGAAACAGATGATTTCATTTTGTGAAGGGGCTCATGCTGTAAAATTAGAATGGTTCTCAAGGGTGAAACAGATGGTGCCATTTTGTGCAAGGCACAGGATGCAAAATTAGAGCAAGTTCAGCTGTTGAATTTTACTTTTTAAATATAATTTATTAAAGCTTTATCTGCCATTGCCTCACAATGATAGACTTGATTGTACCACAGTTTGCTTTAGATAATTATATTAAAATATTAATTGAAATATTTATAAATATCTACTTCGATTGAAAGGAATAGCTTGCATACTTATGATTGGACAACACAAAACCACATGAGATTGTGCTTAGTCACATCACAATTTGTGCAGATTTGTTTTGTAAATTTAGGAGCAGTGCACAAAATGTGGCAGTTGCAATTGTAACTGCCCCCTAAAAACACAAAACAAATCTGCATGAATTGTGATGTGACATGAAGGTCATAAAATGGTTTGTGCCCAACTGCCAGCCACAAAACCAATTGTGACCAGCAAAGCGTGGTCACAAAACCAATTGTGTCAATTTTGGTGCCCGTCCCAACCCTAGGTCTAACAGTATTGACCCTAAGCTTGGCTGTGAATATCCGGTATCTGCCATTTTCCACGGGATGACTTCATGGCTAACAATCTTGCCGCGAGCCCATTTGGTGCCAGGGGCAACCCGCCGGTCGGAGAAGGGTATATGGGGTTCCCTTTCGCCTTTAGTGGCAAATGAACCCCTAATTAAATTATGGCTTCAGGGATCATTGAGCCGTCGCTTTAAAGCCAGATGCGGGGCTTCCTCCGAGACGGTAGGTTTCGCTTCAGCTCTGGTGAACTTTAGGTTAACTGGGACAGCTTTGTCCTATGGTTCCTAAACTGAATTTGTATCCATGTAAAGGCGTTAACGGTTTATCAAACAATTGCATGATGCGTGGCGTTAAAGGTCGGATCGGAAAAGGATTAAAACGTTGTATTTGGTCTATAAAAGTAGGCGCTTCAAAAACAATACGTTGATTTTAATTAGAGTTTATGCGGGTGTAGTTAATTTTGGAAAGGTTTTGAAATCAAGCAAATTAAGATGGACAGAAAGGCTGAGTGAATAGACTTGTGGAAAGTGTGATTTTAGTGGATAAGTTTCAGGCCCTCAACCCTAAACTGTAAATAGAATATGGGTCTGATTGGCTGAATGTAACCGTGGCTTTGAACCAAAGGGTTGGGTGGAAATGTGACTGAGGCGTAAATGTTACACATGCTTTGGCGGCGTGCGCGGAGTAGAAGTACAATTGTTTAATGGATTAAAGGATTAGAAACAGGCCAACGTGCAATCTCTTTAAAGTGGTGGGGGTGGCAGAGGTCTTGGGAATTGTGAAGTTGCTCGTAGAACGCGATATCCCAAGCGAGATGGGTATTCTCAGCAAGGTTGATGTTACGAGCTATTTCATACAAGGCTGATATTTCAGCAGGAGCAAAGGTTCTGAAGGTCTTGACGTGTTTGTTTAAATAGGCTAGAGAGATATGATCAAGGCTCTTGGGACGAAGCCGAGCAAGGGGTGCCAGCTCATCTACCAAGTTGTTGACCATGGCATGATAGTATTCTGGGACCTGGAGTTTTAGCTGTAAGCCACTATCCTTGGCAACGAGAGATCCCAGTGTTGGTGATGGAAAGGGGGTCGAGGGCGAAAGCCAGCCAGAAAGGCAGCGTTTGACGGAGCCGACTACAGCATCAACATCATCGGATGCTAAGGTGAAGAAGCCAGTCATTGAACAGTGAGGGTGATAAAGGTGGGCCTCATTAGGGCCTACCTTGATGCGCGAGAGGCGATAAAATTCCAGAATGGATGCAGCTAGCTTTGATTGCGGGGCAGGCTCAAGGTAGACAATAAAGCGGCGCTTGGAAGAGTGCCTGCGAGGGAAGTAGGAGTTGAAGCTGGGGGTGCGGATGGGATACTTGATGCGCTCAAGGGCGGCTTCTTCTTTCCGCCGGGTATACCCCAGAGTCTCGTCATACTGAAAGAGGCTTTGACTTTCCATGATGCCTATCGTGTTGTGGTTGCTGTATCTACTCTGGAATAATAAACTTATAACTTGCACATACTGGCTTAAGCTCAGGTAGTCTGCTTTTAAAGTGAATCTCTTGAATCTTTCCTCCAATCAACTCACCTATTTTTATCTCAGCTTCCTGTGTGGCAGTTGTTCCGACTCTAACTTTGCCTGACCTAATCTGAGTCAACCTGCTTCAAGTATGCCATCTCTGCGGCTCAAATCCTGTCGTATTTACTGTTTGCCATTGTCTCTGGCTTCCGATTGGCTGTGTTTTCACCGCCTCCCGTTAACGGCAGATGGCGGAATTCGTCTTATGGAATCACCTTGACATGATCTCTCGTCTGTTCCAATTCCTCATTTTTTGCAGCACGCTGTAGCGGTGAACTACAGATATGCACAAAACCCAAACTCAAAAGACGGATAAGAATGATTTTATTAATCAAGAGGATCCCATATTTAAAGCTGACAGATAGCGTTATCAAAAGTTTCAGATTAACTGATAAACCGATAACGCTATCACAACGCTTTCTCTTTTAATGCAATAAAAGAAAATAAGTCCAACCTATGAAATAAGATTTGCCCGTGACACCCCTTTCAGCCTTTAGGCTTTCAATCTAAGCTGATCAAAAACCGCCTTTATTATTGCTTGACCCCATCTATTCCGACTTTACCCGGTGTCAATTCTAGTGCGGCCAAGGATTCTGGCCTGCTGCGTCAATAAGATACCAAACTAAAGCTGACATGCGCAATGGGAGCAAAACCCTATCTCCCCTCAACCAAACGCATCCCGAGAACACCCGGCTCCTTCCGATTGGTCAAGTTCCACCATATCTCAGATCATGCATAGGTGTCCCTAATTCCAGCAGAATGGAAGACCAATGGAATAAATCCAACCCGACAAAAAATCACGAGCCTTGAAAAAATTTCACCCAGAACCTATCTGCATTAAATGCTTTGAAAGCGTGGAGCAAATAGTGTGCCGATGCAGCCCGTTCATGACATCAGTTCAGGGGTTGACAAAGTTAACCTAGCATTTTTAAAATATAACTTTTATTAAAGCTCCATAAGAGCGGTGGTAAAGTTAGCCTAGAATATAGGATTAGAAAGGACACGTTTTTGAATTGAAATAAAATGGGTTAAATATAGATTTAATCACCTTCACAATCCTCACATGAACAATAGGGCTCCCATATCTCTCCACATCAAATATAAATAGATCAAAAGCCACCCTTTTAAATGGATGTGATTCAAGCATAGTACCTAAGTAAACATGGAATTCAAGCTTTATTTATAATTTATTTATAATTGTGTCATCTACAAAACCACAGCCGAAACCAAATAAAGCGAATCCCTTAACATCAAATGAAACCTCATCAATGAACTTGGCATTCTAAATCAACCGTGCCTCGGATTTAGTCAGATTGACATGCCTAACTTCATTGAACCAAATCCAATCAAATTGATTGTTTGCCAAGCTGCATATATTCCTAAACACAGTGAGCGGATTTTTTTTCAAAAAAATGCTATAAAATTAAATATCTCCTTACAAGAATTATCCCATTCCAACCTGGATTCTGATTCAGGATCCAGATTCCAAAAAGGAAATTCCCAGTTTAGAAACCTGCCGCAATTTCCAAAGCTAGGGGCTTGGAATCCGATCTCCGGCAGCCAGTTGTCCAAGATACAAAGATTGAAGCCCTAAAGTAATCGATTTACAATGCCTTTTTTCAACAGATGATACCAAAGAATGAATCTTTTCCTTAAAGTTGCCGCTTTAAAAATACTCGTACGAGCGGCAAAAGTTAAAAACCATATATAATGGCTCAAACTAAATTGAATGGGAAATGCAATGGCATTGATCAAAGACACTTGTGATTATTACAACAAACACTACATGAAGGTAAATTTATCAATCTCCAAACTAAAGCATCATAACATTCAACTTGATTTAAGCATCTCCTGGGTACAAGCTGTAATTGTAAAGTTCTGTCAAGATTCCAAGAGTTTAAAAGGCGAGGAATTGAAACCTAAATGGTTAAAATATTGGCCAAGAGAAGCATGCTCAGAGTAGAAATTCTAAGAGATTCTACTCCAATCGTATGATAAGTAATCAATAGCCCTATAAAAACGATATAGATACTATAAAATTGACAATCATCCTAAGATTTAAGGTATACAGTCTCGTAACAAGGTTTTCTGGAACCCCAATACCCTCAATTTCATCACAAAATATTGCATAATTGACCACAGAATAGAAAATCAAGTCCACATGATATAACAAGCATAAAGGAATGTATACAAGCCATAGCTCCATTTTTGTAATCTGATAAGATGAGCTTCAGGCAAATATACAGTAGTTTTCACAGCTATGGCACTAAGCAAAAGTAACTCAGATTTAAACAAAATGGACTCAGATTTAAGCAAACTCCAAGTATCAGTATAAAATATACCTGTCATGGTGAAGTAGATTGAGAGATCATTGTAGTCAATCAAATGGGAAATATACACCCAGATAAGGATGACATTGCCAATGAGGAGGAGCCAGTGCATATTTACTCAGAAATGATAACCTCTAAAGAGGGAATATGGTGAGGTGCTTAATATTATAATGCAAAGGTACAAGAGGAAGACTGTCAGAGAGCCAGGTTCAGGGTGGGACAGTTGCAGACATGGATGATGAGACCACCAGGCCAATGGAGAGCACCAACCACAGCATTGGTGCTAACTTGATAATGTATGAGAGGGACCAGCTCAGCAAGGACAAGGGACTGGTGAATGAGACCATGGAGTTTCCCAACCCTGTCAGCGTAATATATATTACACCAAAGAGTTGTGTAGATATGGTCTCATTTATAATCCCAAGATCCTGCTGGCGGTTAGGCTGGGGGAGACAGGAGAGGTCATGTGGACTAAATACACAAGCAAGTAGCTGCACTTGTCCTTGAAAAGGTGGGGTTTATAGTGTACCAGGAGTCTCTGTGGTCAAAGGTCTCAGGGTGGCAGAATCTTAGCAAAGTGTTATCAAGGAGGATATTTTCTAAAGTAAACTTTCAGAAAGCTGGGCTCACAGGATATTTGGTAAAAAAATTGGGTCAAAGTGAGCACCAGGGGGTGAACTAATTTGGGTGTGGGATATGCGGGCGTGGTGACAGGAGCAGCAGAGCCTGTGAACTAGCTTTGGAGGTGATAGAAAACAAGTATAATATATGACAAGATCTGTGTCAGGAATCACTTTCCTGAAAAAAGTTATCCAATAGTTGAAGACCAATTCTAACTTCCAAATTTGGATGATCTAGGTTACTGCATCTCAATTAATTGTCAATTAATTGTTCTTATGACCCACAAAAATGCAGATGCAAGTAAAACCTGCAAGAAACTCAGTACTATAATGCATCTAAAAATAGCCTACATCATGATTCCTGCCACTGCATATGAGGCATTACACCTGGGTTTCAACCTCATTAAGTCTGTACTCCCAATTCCACCCCCAAGTATAAGAACTCCCATCCTAATCCCAAGTCAATTGTTTGATTAACATTTATTTCTACAATAAAGCAATCTTGCCTTATTATTCACCTGATTGTTTTGTAGTATCTCCTAGTTCAGATGATTGGAATCCCCTATTTGTGGTCTGTAGTCACTATCTGGCTCTCCTTGTTCCTGCCTTGTATCCTGTCTCAGGGGCCAGCTACCTTGTGCTTCCCTGGTCCTTGTCCAACCCCTACCCTACAGCTTGAAGAGCTATCTCCTGTTGTAGAGAGTAATGGACCCTTGTTTGATTTCCCAACTGTATTCTCCTCTATAAAGAGGGTCCCTTACAATCTGGTTGGCCAAAGGTTCATCACTGCTTTATTATTCAAGATGATGATGGGGTCTGGCTCCACCTGGCAATTTATAAATACAATCTATCAGGCTTCATCCTTAGAGTGGGGTTCTGAAAACTCAGGTGGTAGGGCAGCAGGAACTTGGAGAAGGCAGAGTGGCATCAGGCATGGTGATTGTTATTAGCTGGTGTTAGGGAATAGACAACTAGATCCTTTGGTTCACCAGCCTGGTTGAAGGGGGCAGGCGGGGATGCAAGGCACAATCTATTTCAGGACTTAAGAGAATCTTTAGGAATCTTATTGGTGAGGCATCAGGGTTCTCCATGGCCCTTCTGGTTGATTTTGCTACTGCTTTGGAATAGTGTATAGCGCCATATTTTGGATTCTTTTTAGAAAAGTTCTTAGAATATCCAAATGATTTAGCATTGATGAGTTCCCATTCAAATCCCTTTCAGACTTGAGACCCAAAAAATGCAAGGCAGCTGGGCCCCCTTGGCCCTCTGGGCTGACAGGCTGTGAAAGGCCGGGTCTGAAGTTCAATTCTTGTTCCGGGCCTCTTTCTTAGTGAAGCAAATTGTCACTTGTGACAGTTTGTAAAATTTAATTTATTGAAGGTATTAAGTACTGCACAGACATCCTTCCAGTGTTGTTTCTTGTTTGCTTTGTAGATGATTGTATCATCTAGGTGGACTATGTCCCATTTTCTGATATGGTCTTTGAAGAACTTGTTCTGAATTCAAAAAAGATACTGGAATATTAGTCATTCCAAAGCTTATGACTACATTAAAAAAACCATGATTACTACAATTCTTTTTTGGGGGATGTCTTTGGGTTTGGCTTAAGTTGATGGTATTCTGCAGCCAGTTCAATCTGATTAAAGAATTAAAACCCCCTAGAGCATCAATGAGATGATTAATCAGAGGCGGTGTGAGAAAGGGGCTAAACTAACTAAGTTTGACTCCCATCTTGGGAGATAAATCCTCCAAGATGCCACACAGTGAAAAACTGGGATGGTTACTAAAACAGGCGTCCAAAGAGAAAAAACAGGGAACAGCTAGGAAAAGGGAGTTCAATCCCATGAGTACCATGTAGCAATCAACTTGAGGGGTACACTTGAGAACATGCTCAGCACACCAGCATGTCCTGAGAAGTGGATGATTTCTTCTCCTCCAGGAGAATAGTGTGGGAATATCTTGACCAAGATGAGAACAAAGGCTGACCTATAAGGAATGCTCAGGGCCCCAGAATCCTAGTTAATCAGCTAACCTGCCTCAAGATAAAACAACCAACATGATGAAAAGCATTGTCAAACTGCTTTACTCAGAAAAAACTCACTTACCATTAAATATCAGAGAGGTTTGAAAGGCTCATGTGCTTGAAAACCCTGGCCTTGAGATTAAACACAAAATTGGGTCCTTTTGCTATCAGGAAATGGTAAATTGGGAAACCAATTGTTTGATTGTGCAATCAGGTGCTTGATTGCTTGCGGGTTCTAATAATAGTTGTGGCACCTCAGCATGCTGCAGCCAAACCCATGACCATGAAAAATCAGCCAATGCCCTTCCCTTCCTAGGTCCCAGTGCTTAATTTCTAAGCCATTTTGCAAGTATCACTGAAAATGATACCACCAGGCCTCTGGTGGTATCATTTTCAGTGATACACAAAATAACCAAATAGAGTTTTTAAGAAACAGCGGTAAGAACCCTGACAATCAATCAAACAATTGAGTTTCCCATTTGCATTTCCTGAAAAGGACTGTTTATATTTAATCCAGGCCAGAGTTTTTCAAAGCACATATTTGCTTTCAAGCCCTGGATATTTGCAGTCATAAAGTGGAATTTCTCAGTTAGTGGCTAAGCACGTAATGTTGGTTGTTTTATCTTGAGGCAGATTGCTGATTAACTAGGGCATTCGGCCGTTATATCAACCGCATAAATGCTTGGCAAAAATGTTCCACACTTGTGTCCTCTGAGAGAAGAAACCATTCTCAGGTAGTGTGCTCCCAGGGTGGCCCACCCCCTGATTGACATAGCATGGCCATGACAATCATCCCAGTTCTTGTAGATAGTTATCTCCCAAGATGTAGGAGCGGACCCCAGCCCCCTTTCCTGCATACGATCGTCGTGCTCTAGAGAGGTTTTTTAATTTAACACTGGGCTGGCTACGAAATCCCTATCAAATCAAAATACAAAGACATCTAAGAATTCAGAAAGCAATTATGGTTTTGAATGTGTAGTCGCAAACTTTTGAGCCTTGCCCACATTTTGAATTCATGAACAAGTTCTTCAGATTTCCACTCGAAAATGAGACATAATAGATGATACGGTCATCTACAGGCTTAGAGGAAAACAACACTGGAGAGCGAATTCTGTTGCTACTTAACCGCTCAATATAAGGCCAAAGGTAGGCTGTCACAAGTGACAATTTATGTTAATAATAAAGTGAGGGCCCAAATTTTGAGACCCGACTCCCACATTTTTTTCGAAGCCAGAGGAGCCAAGGGGCCAGCCTACAGGTCTCAAGAAGTCTGTGGATAAGAACCCATCAATGTAAAATCATTTCGATATCAGTTTGTAAGAATCCAAAATATGGCGCTATGCATATTCCAAAACGATAACAAATCAATAGGCATGTAATCTTCCTCCTGTAAGATTGCCAGAGTTTTTGTCTTAAGTCCTGGAATTGTGCCCGTACAGTGAACAAAAGGATAGTTGTCTGACCACAACACCAGCTAGTAGCAATCACCCAATGCCTGTGCCTGCCTTCTCAAGTTCCTGCCCTGAGTTTTCAGGCTACTAGGATGAGCCTGATAGACTGTATTTATAAATTGCCAGGTGGAAACCAGACCCTGATAATCATCTTGAATAATAGAAACAGTGATCTTTGGCCAGTGCAGGGACTGCCCAGGAAGGCCTCCGGTTGGGAAATCAAACAAGGAGTCCATTCTGCAACAGAATAGCTTCAGGCTGTAGAGTAGGAGGGAGTTGGGCTGAAACAGGATACAAGGCAGGGAGAGTGAGATGAGAACTACAGACCACAAATAAGCTAATCATCTGGTTAAACTAAAAACAATCAGATGAATAATAGACAAGATTTTGTTAACAGGAATATTAAATGAATTGTTTGGGATTGGATGGGAGTTGGGGGATTGGAAATTGGAGATGCAGTGTGAGCAGATGTAATGCCGTTTTTTTCATGTATCGTGGCGGGGAGTAGGAATATTTTTAGATGCATTATAG